>JAODXP020006977.1:7500-69383 GCA_027497455.2 Sardinella longiceps | reverse complement strand
AATGCCAAACAACAACCTGATTGTGAGCAGGAACGTACAGTATACTCTATTTATTTATCTATTTATCTATTTACCTATGAAGATCTATTTATCTGTATTTACTGTATTTCACTTCATCTGCTATGGAGATTTGTCATTATTCCCTTTCTTGATGGTAATTCAGTCTCAAACAACAGCATTATTATTATCTAAAGGTCGCAAGAGGCATTTCTACACCACTTTCAGACTTCAAGGACAATTTCACAATTATTACCTTTTTATGGTTTCTTGAATGTGTGTGTGTGCAAGTCTGTATGGTTGCTCTCCCTGGAAGCCAACTGTGTTTCTTTTATAGAGTTACTGTCTCGGCATAGTGGATCTTTTTGTGGTGTTATTTAACACTGTTTATACTTCTCTCAGAAATATCTGGTTTCTGGTCAGTATGCACATGTGAAAGAGAGTTTGTTTGTGTGTGTGTGTGTGTGTGTGTGAATGTGTATAACTGAGTAACTCCACTGTAATGTTTCCTGATGACAATGGGTGGCAGGGTTTGGCAAAATGGCTGCCCTACTGGACTTGATGTGTATTGCACTGCATTACTGTGTAGTGGTTTTGAAGCCATGTAATAGGCCTTTTTCACAAAAACATGGCCGACTTCCGTTTTCAAGGGGGGTCGATGCGTGCTCATTTCCTGTTAGCCTCAAGCTAATAGCCGTAAACGGGCTTTGCCTATGCTGATGCCTGAGCATGGTGCAAGTAAGAAGCAGACTGGTGTTGCATATCTCACTGTTCAAACAACAAACATAAACAGCCATATTTGTCATTTCATGCTTTCCCCCGTGACGATAAACGTACAGTGTGGATTTGCGCATTAAGAAAGAGATAAAAGTCCACATTTTAATGTCAGCGGTTCACTTTCTGCAGCATGCTAACAACAACAAGCGATTATAAGATGATCAAGAAGGATACGCCGCCTTGTATTTTTCTGTGGATAACTGACAGACTTGCGGCCACAAAATCGGTTTATGAGAGGTCAGTGGAAATATAAGGATTTGATGCCTGTGATTTTGGTGTTACTGGTGAACTCAGATCTTGTGTTGGCGAAGCATGACTGTAGGACTCTGTATGGGTGAATCCGCTAGCATGGTTAGCATAGCCCTCGGCTACGTCAGGTCAATTGCAGGTAACGTTACGTTTTTGACAGACTTGCGGCCACAAAATCAGTTTAAGGTTAGTGGAAATATAAGAATTTGATGCCTGTAATGTTGGTGTTACTGGTGAACTCAGATCTTGTGTTGGCGAAGCATGACTGTAGGGCCCTGTATGGGTGAAGCCGCTAGCATGGTTAGCTTAGCCCTCGGCTACATCCGGTCAATTGCAGGTAACGTTACGTTTCTTTTCTTTTATTATCGGAGTATACGAAAAAACAAAATATATAACTAAATACTTAACATATACTTAATGTACAGGTGTTGTACATGTGTATTGTGTTGTAGTAGTTTTGATATTATTTGTGTATTTTTGAAAGGCATAGATGGGTGACGTTAAGACAGTTGGCAGCTCACATTACCTCGTAATTATATGATAAACTGTTCACCGTTACCTACGATCCAGACGGATATTTTTTGGCGGCACACTATTTAGCTACAAGGCACGTCACATTACTAAAACTTATTTTGGGTAAGATTATTAGTCACAGTGAGAAAGACAGATTACTGTTTGCCACCGTTGCACGCTATACAAACGGAAGTACGTACGCACCGACTTGACAACAAATCACAACAAAGATGGCGGTGTGAAAAAGGCCTATAGTTCCCAAAGAAACTTCAACTTGAAACATTCCATAGAACACAGCTGATATCCTTTCACTTTCAACAATGTTTTATTGTTGATCTCTATGCGCGGAATGATACATGAATTTCAGGCAAAAAACCTGTTGCCATTGACAGCGGTCATTATACAAAAATAACTGACCTGCGAACGTTGAGGAGGCCCATTGAAAGTGAATGGAGCCTCCCTCAACATTCTAGAGACCCGTATAATAATGTGTGGTAAGTAACTCAACTTCATCTGCAGTATGAGCCTAATTTGTTCCAATTTGCATTTGTTTGTCATAAACTTATGGAGATCGGTTCACTGTAGCACCCCTGCTGCTAACCACAATCTCAGATGTGAGTGTAGAAGGTGGTGGTCTGCAGCGCACACAGGTCTCGAACCAGCTTTATTTGTCTTTTTGTTGTGCTAGTAGGTATTACTACGCCAAAAAATAGTTCCAGCAGCATGTTTCAAAATAAAGGTTTAAGATTGTATTAAGGAAATTATAGGGAACCGAAGTCACGCTAACTTCCGGATTAGCATAGGGACCTATGGAAAAGAAAGTGAATGGACAAATAAATGTGACTTTTTGGTCCACTTTGATTTATAACTTAAGTCACACATATGTTGCATGTGAATTTAAATGATAACCATTCATGCCAATCAAGACTATGTTTGTTGTTTTATGTAACATAACATTTGAAGTTCGTCTACAATCAACTGATTTTTTTAAGTTTGTGAAGCTCAAAATGTAAGTTTAAACATTATAAACATTATATGTGAAACCCACGACGCATACCAAAGTGGACCAGAAGTTATAGGTATCTGTTCATTCCTTTTAATAGGCTCGATAGGACCCTATGCTAACGCGGAAGAGGGCGTGACTTTGGCTCCCTATTGAACATGCACAAAACAAGCCATTCTGGTGCAGAGAAGCGGGGGGGGGGGGGGGGGACAGGGGACATTTGGCTGTAAATAAGCCAAATGTCAGAGACAGGAACAATTATCAAAATTTTGGTGTAGATGATTTTATTTCATCTTAGACACTCCAGAAAAGGGGCAGAACATGCTAAAAAGGGAACCTACCCTTTAACTTTCACTACCAAAAACAGCAGTAAAACAGTTTATAAAAAAGTTTATAACATGTGCTTGCTCATGCTGCTATCTGTAGCTCCCAAACAGATGAAGAAGAGGCAGATGGTGAGAGTGGAGTTTGAGGTGGACTCTCAGGTGAACATCAATGATCCTGCCGTGAACCTGGCCTTCCTACAGCAGGTGAGTCCAGACAAGCAAGTCTGTGTCTGTGCTGCAGTAGCCGGGGATGCTCCGCACTACACACAGGTCTTGAAACCACCCCTTCAACTACAACAAACCCACGGCATAGGAGTTGATATAAGGGATAACACCCGCCGAGATGTCCCGATATAAGATAACAATGGCGAAGAACAGCCAGATGGTGCAGGCCCAGCCAAGTCCATTATTACCTTATAGGGGGATACCTCGGAGGCCCTTATCCCACTTATCACCCGGTTGCAACTAAAACTTATATATGGTAAGCAAGTGTTTAAAACATAAAAGAGACATGTGGCTCCGTTTTGAAAGAAGTTAACCTGTTCGGTTGGGGTACTATTTTCATATGAAAGAAGATCCGCAAGGCTGCATTCTAAAGAGCATCGATATGGAACGCTGGTTAAACTTGCCTCAGGTCCTGTTATCTAGAAATAACAGACACCCTGACAGCCAATCAGAAAACAGTATTCCATTCCATCGGGTGATAATACTATAATAGTACAGGAACTTAACAGGATACTGTTTAGGCCTAGCCTGGGATTTCTTTTCACTCTGCAAATCGGCATGGTGACCATGGGCAGTTTATAGCCCTGCTTTCAGTTTCCAATCACAGAAAGAGGATGGACTAACCCAGGAGTACCCATGCCGCCTTTCATTTTACGTCATCTGTTGGCTCTGGTATTGGCTATAACTACATACAGATGCTATGACATTCACATTGCCCAATAAACGGCTCTGGGTAATCATAAACAATACTTCCACTATGTGCAAATAAATGGGTCTCCAGTCTAAATATCACTTGTGATTGTTATGACCGCCGCTAGCATAGCAAGCGTAGCGGTCATATAATGATTGTCAAAGTTTTTTTTTTTTTTTTTTTTTTCTCCCGGCATCTACTTCCTGAATTTTTGGTCAACGATTCCCGGGACACCGTAACACCGGGGCACATGAAACTTGGTGGGCATGTAGCCCCAATAGACTTTTACGAAAAATTTTCGTTTGGTCCCCGGAGGCCACTCCATCTTTGCGTGGCCCCCCGTGAAACCCAAAAAATGCAGTTTTTCCTAAAAAACAACCTGACCCGTGACATTGAGGATGATGAAATTTTTATGGAATGTTGGTCTCAACTTTGCTTATAACCAGTCATTTGTGATTTGCACCCCCATGGCAAAAAATTAAAATGCAATATTATACTGCTTTAATTGCCCCTATCGTTCGATCAGATGTTATAAACTGCACCAAATTTAATGTGTATGATGAACCTGACATATTGTGGGAATATGTCAAGTTTTGTGGAATTTCATCCATGGGGGGCTATAAAATAAATGAATTTATATGTACATTTAATGACTGTACAACTATTGACCTGTAGATGGTGCTATTAAGTGAATGGTTACTGGGTTACAAAATTCAAATGATCATTTACATCATATGTGCTCATATATAACTACATACACACATGCGCACGGGTACACACACACACACACACACACACACACACACACACACACTCTTATACTTGTACACAAAAGCAAACTCACTCATGCAGACACACATTTATAACATGAGAGATACAAACAAGTTCACAAGCATCATATATATGCAGAGAATGGGCAGAACTGAGCGGCGGTCATATTTTGTACCGCCATGCGGTACATCTAGTTTTCTTTATTAAGCTAGTTTAGGCCTACAAGCATTGTTAACCTCTGCCATGAACTTGGTTGTATACTGCTTTCCTCAATGGCAGAACTATTGATTTGCCTATTACTAACAATGTTAGCAGCAACAGTCTTTAGAAATGCACCTCAAGTTAACATATTTTACAATACTTGTTTTTTACAATGCTCATTGTGTACAAGTGTCGCAAATGGCTGATAAGATCATAATTACAAACCTCTGTGTGACAGCCAATGGTGTTGGATGGCTCTGAATCTGTTGGGTTTTGTTCACCAGATTCAGGAGAGGCTGAGGGAGAAGGGGATGCCAGCAGACGCCAAACTGACCTGGATGAAGCAACCAGATGGACAGATCTTCCATGAGAAGAAGGAGAAGAATGAAGAAGGGAAGAAGAGGAGGAAGAGAAGCGAGCTTTAAACACTCTGCTGTTGTTGATGTGATGTACTGCATGAGGTGTGAAGTGGCAGATTTACACACTGACGGTATAAACACACACACACACACACACACACACACACACACACACACACACACACACACACACACACACACACACACACAGTACTGCTAAGCAGTAGTTTGGGTTTTTCCAGTCATCAAACTCTAGTTTCATGTCCTGTCTGTATATTTAATTTTTTAGGGTTTGTTCACTTTTTCCCCTAAGTCCCCTATGCAGGATTAACCAAAAATTCCCTATTTGCATTAAAACATGATTGGTAGCCTCTCAGCCCATTCATTGATACATTTTGATGCCGTTTGAGACACAATTCCACAAGGAGGATTATCAGTAGAAACGCTCAGTGGTGTTTTTGCCCCCAATGGCACCTTCCAGGCAGCACAGCCTAAAAGGCACTACCCTTTACCCTATTCCTTACCCTGACCCCCTCAACTCTCATCCTAACCCTAAACTGAGTGAAGTAGTGCCTTGAAGCCAGCGCTGCCTGGAAGGCACCGTTGAAGGCAAAAAATACCAGAGGCCCAGTAGAAACGTTCAGTAGCAGCTTTGTTTTCATTCTTAACACTGTAGACAGCGCAACTAGAAACTTGCATATGGGGTCTTTAATGTTATACCTTTTTAAATGTCAAATTGTATGTAAATAAGAGTTGATTTGAGTTGAGTTGAGTTGTTTTAATACCTTAATTTGTTTTTTGTAAGGTAAAGCTGATTATTATATAATTATTTCATTATATCATATACTCCTTTTCCATCTCCTCTTTTTATGATTACTTAATGCTTTGTTCATTTTATTTTCTTTATTATATAAGCAGTTTGTGCTCTGTTCTTGACTGACATAACATTATTATTTATCTAAAAAGATGAATGACATGCAATTATGTTCAGGACACGTCATATATTTAACCCTGGGATTTACTTGTTGCAGACAATGCATACATGCACGCATCATGGCTCTCATTGTATTTTGGATTCGTTTAAATTTTGAATGTGTAATGCTGCAACAAGTCTAAACACAAAACGCTGTGGCTTGCACACGGCTGCATACGCTTACGCTAAACACAAAATGCTTGGTCAAACAGCAAGTCAATCCCTGCCCTTATGATAAGATCATGTCACCCTAGCAAGTGTATCCGGAAGCAGAAATACTGCTTTTAAATTCATTAACCAACATAATGCTTTGGTCTGACATGTTATAAATGTAATTGAATTTAAATGTTTGTAATATGAAGGACTGTGAAAGTACCCTAAATAAAATTATTGGTTGAAAAGTCTGTTGCATTTTTATACTTTTTACATTGTTCAGCTATGGATAGTGCTACTCTGCATCATCTGCCCTGCTTGACTGAACATGTCCATTTGACACCATTGGGGGGGAAGTGGATCAAGAAAACTATACACTAACCAAGGGACGAATAAGAGCATTAATTATTGAATCAGGTGTGTGTGTGTGTGTGTGTGTGTGTGTGTGTGTGTGTGTGTGTGTGTGTGTGTGTGTTATATGACACAGTCTGGGGGTATAGGACATTAACAGAAAAGCCGGAGATGCAAACAAATTATACAAAAATGCAAGTTGAAAGAATTTATTGCATAAAAATATATGGAGAAAGAGCAAACAATGAACGAATGCTCAAAGGGCAAAAATTCATACAAAAGTTTTCCCAAAAGTGCATCTCTCCATTGCCATGACTTGGAAGGGCAGAACCCCAATCATGTGAGAGTACCAATCAACAAAATAATAATCAATTAACTAATTAAACGGCCACTGAAGTATCTAGAATGAGAACAGCGGCACAAGCACAACACATATAGGCATGTAACAGTGAGTGAGTGAGTGTGTGTGTGTGTGTGTGTGTGTGTTAATACTCTGGGATGCCAATACACAAAACAGAGCAAAGGAATACGTACACAATCAGCTGCAAGTTCACTAAAACCCAAAAGTGTTTCAGTGACACCCTGGTGGAATATTGCTAACATATAGGCCCTATCCCTGAGCTATGAGCTAGTACCATTACAATCACACAAACCTGGTCACAACAAGTCCCTCAGTCTACTTCACTACATACAGTATATAGGAGAAATGATTGCTTGCTGGAGATTGGATCAGCCCTTGACTGATGCCCTATTGTATTCTCATACTGCATTCTCAAAGTTTGCTGATTGGCCAGGATGGGATGCATCCTAAACAAAATGAATGAATCCCAGACAGAGTACTGAAGGGAGAAGGGAGAATCGAGCTATAGCACGTTATCAGCTTGTTCACAGCTGTAATCCCTCCCCCCGATTGGTGGAAGGCTACAGGGAGCGCTGGATTTTTGCAACCACGATTACAGGGTTTAGATGGAACTAGCGAATTCCATTTTTTTCCCGGATAGCCTTTTTCATGTACTACTTCCAGAATAACGTGACAATTCCATGAAATTCAACTTTAAAAGAGTTGCCAAACACAGCTATTTCTGTTGAACTTGTAGTTGGCTAACTCCAGCCTAAAACATATTTTATTGAAATACACCACCAACTAAATTACTAATATTTATAAAACAGTCCATTTTGGGTTCCTCTTTCAACCTGAGGCCCCAGACAATTGCCTGATTTGACTCATTTGCCTGTCCTGTTACAATGGCCCTGCTAGTCCATTAGTTTCACACGAAAAACTCATGGTGTTCAGAGTGGTGAGCTCAGTCCTCTCTGTTCTGTTGTATGTATGGGTAATAGTGTACTGTTGGGTGTTCTTTGGTCTGAAGTCAGTGAGAAAAGAAGGAAAAGATTTCTCTAGCCAAGTCACATATGTTTATAACATTTCAATAAGTGCAAAGTCCTGTGCAAAATGAAGGAAGTGCAGTCATCAGGGCAGTAAACCTCAGATAAAGAAGAGGGGGTTAAAAGGACATGAGCCATACAAACACTCTCAACACTATTTGTAGGCCAAGCAGAGTAAAAAGAGCAACTCCAAAGCCACCTGAGAGGTAAGATCACATTATCTTTTTATTATCTTTTCAGTGGATATTTTTAAAAAAGACCTGAAAACATAAGTCCATGTGTTGGCTTTTAATTAACTTATTTCTGTTCTATAGACTCTTTCATATGTCTCCTCATTTTGGCTGTTGTTTTAGAGGTCTATGTAGCCTACAATTTTATTACTTTTTCCAGTACTTTTCTTGCTCTCTTCTTCTTTTTAATCATTTATTCTTTTTAATTATTATTTATTATACGAGGCTGCGCCTAACAACACCCGTGCTAAAACCAGCATTTACACCGGCCTCTCGGGATTTATTGCTTACTTATACATGCAGAGACTGATGCACAGTGGAGGTTGTCGGAATAATCTGCATAAATCTATATATGGTATAATGCATTTGAACTATCATGGCTCTCATTGTATTTTGGATTCGTTTAAATTTGGATTGCGTAATGCTGCAACAAGTCTAAACACAAAATGCTTGGTCAAACAGCAAGTAAATCCCTCCCCTTATGATAAGATCATGTCACCCTAGCAAGTGTATCCGGAAGCAGAAATACTGCTTTTAAATTCATTAACCAACATAATGCTTTGGTCTGACATGTTATAAATGTAATTGAATTTAAATCTGTTGTTTGTAATATGAAGGACTGTGAAAGTACCCTAAATCAGGGCCGGATTGGGACCAAAAAATGGCCCGAGGTATTTTTGGCCAATGGTGGCCCACCATGATTTTATTCAATAATAATAACGTTGTGGCTAGCTAGAATAACACCATAAGTTGGACATATTGCATGAATTTGAGAGATTTAATTAAACTAGCCTAATATCCTTTACGGAAATTATGACTAAATGACAGCCCCGGCCCAAAAATGACTGTCGGCCCACCAGGCATTGCCCTGTATGCCCTATGGCCAGTCCATGCCTGCCCTAAATAAAATTCTTGGTTGAAAAGTCTGTTACATTTTTATACTTTTTACATTGTTCAGCTATGGATAGTGCTGTGTGGAAACTCGTTGCCTCAAAAGAGTTAAGTAAATATGACTTTTCTTTTTAGATGTAAAGTACTTTTAAGTTGAAAAAGAAAAGTTATATTTACTTACTGTAACTCATTTGAGGCAACAAGTTTCCACACATTTTCAAGTAACCACTACAAATTCTTTTTTACAGTTTACTTAATCGATTGCTCAGCGTAAAAAGTTGCAACAGAGGATTAAAAGTCAAGCAACTTACATTTGGTCTAAGAGGGCTTTCAAACTTCTGAATATTTTTTTCCTCAGGATTGTTACAAACTTCTAACAGTTATCTTCTCCTTTTTTTCCAGCATCATTCCAGCAGTGATTCAACTCTCTTTCCCACGTTTTCCACCCAGAGTGCGACAGACTCTCTTTTTTCAGAGATATTTTGTCAATGTGATCCAATATCCTTTCAAGGTCAGTCAACAACAAACTGCGCTTCAACAGTTACAAATTAGCAACCATTATTGCTTTATTACTGTACATGCCATTGTGAATTGTCCTTGTAACCTTTCCTTTCTGTTTTCAATGCACACACACATGCACTCCCACTATGAAACCAATGTTGAACTCTTTAGCTATGCAAGACACATGGATTAAAGCAAAAAAATTTAATTTGACTGAAATTTCTATGGAGAAGCGGGGTGGTGTGTGGGGTCTAAGAGGTGATCAGGGGGAGGGGCGTTGCCCACCAGTACACGTGACACAGAACTGGGAGGTGATCAGATTTTGATGTCTAATGTGATACTGCTTGCCTTATCAAGAAACATGTTTTATGTCTTGTTTGACAGACAGTGGTGTGATGGTTAATATGGTGTGTTTTGTGGTGGGAGGAATTGGGGTTGGAGGTGATTATATTTTTGGAATACAGGCCTAGTGCAATAATGCAACATGAAAGACCTGTTGTTCCTGACCAAAAAAGTTTTTTTATACTAAGTATTATACTAAGCTATACTTTTTTATTGAATGAACACTAATATTATTGGCTTACTGGCCTCTAAATGAAAATAGTTGGCCATGTCATTGTGATGTGTCATTTGAGATTTTAACCAAAATGCATAACAATACAAAATATGGCACAATGATAACCTGCTGTAAAATATCTATAGGTTATTAGGCCTATTAAAACTATGGACAAATAGCCTTTATTTGTGAAGCTGAATTTCATTATGAAATTTTATTAGCCTACTGAAAACAAAGGTTTGGTCGTAGTTTTAGCTTTTAAAATAGTCCTAACAAATCAACATAGGGAGAGGGTGGGTGTGTCCACCATGCATGCCAGAAGGAGCTAGAGAGATGCATGGATGACAAGCGTCTGCTCACTTAATATGGCCTTCTAAATAATGCTCAATACTGGTAACATGCAACAAATTATTACAAATACCGTTCCAAGAACAAGCGCTGGTGTTTATGTATTAGCAACCGTAAATCAATTAGCGTAAACGTAACGCATTTTTAAGGCTCCGCTGAAGTGCGCGTAACGCCTCTCAGTAGGCAAAACATGCAATGTTCTCTGCATACGTGGAGCATTGACAAGTAAAGCGAAATATCAGTGTTTCCACACAAGAGATATTCTGTTCTTTACGTCCGCGTGATTTACCGACATCATAACATAAACAAACTGTAGCCTAAAATCATGCAGCTCTTTGCATGCGATCATTACTCCGTGCCAGTATAATGCAAGGGATTCTTTTTCTGTAGTGGGCTGATCAGTCATTATGATCAACTGCAAACTGAACAAGTGTCGCCTGAAATTTTAATTCTCAATCTCTGAGAAGACGTTTTTTTAAATAGGTTAGCCAACATATTTTGCTTAAATCATAGAAGGAATACGTCTGGTCCGCTATGACCTCAATCATGCCCGTTTACTGTATGGTGATAATATTCTTCATTAAATGGATCAAGTCTCATTAGGCTACCATAAATTTGCTGTTACAGTAGGCTATTATAGCTGGGGTTGGAAACACTATACTTGAAAATCACTTTATTTTTCTAAATAAATGAATCCATATATTTATCTTGCTCACCAGAGAACCTGCTTGCGCTTGCGTTGGCTCCTAGGAGCGGTAAAGCAAAGTGAACTGCTCTGCGCTCACGCAAACACTGCCTACTTTCCAAGAGATCACAATTTATTGTAAGTTAAGCCAACTAGTTTGTGTCTTTACTTCTACAAATAACTGACATAAGAACGTCATTATGCGTTTCAAAATAGGCTACAGGCGACAGTTCATTCAGTTGGATCCTTTCTCCTTTGTTCATTTCCATTTATGATGAGAAGCAATTAATAGGCTAGTGACAATGGGCCCAAAATGTTGAGAGACCCCTACCCATGGTAGAACAAAACCCAACCATGTTTTTCTACATCTTTAAGGTCTCCCAAATATGAAATGGATTCTTGGACAAAAATATTTTGCTGCAAAGATGGTTAAATTCATAGATATTGTCATGCACCCCATAGCTAAAAAAAGAACAAAAATAGACCCTTGCTGAATGGGACTTAAGACATATAAACTGATACAGAATCTTAATACAAGCTCTGAGACCTTTGAAACTTGGCATGTATGTAGCCAAGAGGTTGCTGTACCTTCTAGAAAAACCTGTGTGTGAATATCTTGAAGTATGCCATGTTTAGAGCCCTAAGAACACATACCTAAAATAGGCGGACATGGAAAAAATTGGACACCTTTGCAGAATGTTTTTGTTTAGTTTGTGTTTGCTTTGGCAGGGAATGTCATAGAAACACATGGTATGGCTTGTTGGAAAGGTGAGGTTGTGCTGAATCCAGCAATACCCAATATGTAAATGTACCATGTACAATCAGGGTGCTACCTTCCTCAATGTATGAGGCGTCCCAAATTAAGGAAAATGATGCATTGATATAAATAGGTCTCCAGTCCAAAGTCCATGGTCAGTGCTGACAAGGCTATTCACACACAGGTTTTTCTAGAAGGTACAGCAACTTCTTGGCTACATACATGCCAAGTTTCAAAGGTCTCAGAGCTTGTATTAAGATTCTGTATCAGTTTATATGTCTTAAGTCCCATTCGGCAAGGGTCCATTTTTGTTCTTTTTTTAGCTATGGGGTGTATGACAATATCTATGAATTTAACCATCTTTGCAGCAAAATATTTTTGTCCAAGAATCCATTTCATATATGGGAGACCTTAAGGATGAAGAAAAACATGGTTGGGTTTTGTTCTACCACGGGTAGGGGTATCTCGAAAACTAAAGCACTTTTTGAGGGTTTGTCACTAGACTATAAAGGGATGAGGCGCAATTGACGGAAATCCGTCATACTGACGGAGGACTTTAATCCATGAAGACATTTATCACTTTCCTTTGCTAGGGCATGACTGAACAGTTCTAAATGCTGTTCTCTCTGTCAACTGTTCTTCCCCTTGATGTATTCAAATGCCCTGTTGTCTTGCCTGCCTCAGAGGTATCCTATAATGTTATTGAACATTTATGGTGCAAATGAGAGAGCCATATTCCACTTATATTTTTTCTTAATGATATTCTTTCATAATCAAAGGGTCTACTGATAACGGAGAACCACTGTGTTCCTCCCTGCACACTGTAGCGTCCACACCAAACTCTCTCCCCCTCACTCTTTCACTTCTCTCTGGCTCTTCTAGTCTGACTCCTTGTGGGTCTCTGGTTCTGTCTGGTTATGACACTCATCAATTGAGATACTTCTGAAGAGCAAGTGTTTATCATAGTCATGTGTTTTGATTCTGATACATGTTAGATGTTGCTTCCCAGGCCTGACCCTGGATTCTGACTCTCTAACTCAAGGGTGTTGGTTAGGTCAGCTTTTGTAACCAGAAAATGCATATTTGGTGAAATGTATGTTTTTGACTAATGTTTCGTTGACAACTTTTGGCTTTTGCCACCCCGAAGAACGCGAATCACTAATATGACGTCATGGTAAATTGTCGTATAACATTCACCACAAATACCCTAGCAATTCAGTATCCTAGCAACAGTCGATCAACCACTTCCACAGTTGCAATTTAGAAACCAACTTAGCAACTGGTATTTTTAATCTAGCATTCAATATCACAACTAACATAACAGCAACTGCTTGGCAACCAAACACCTGTTGCAATCTTGGCAACCTGCAACTTGTAGAAATAAAAAACAAACAAAGAAAAAGAAAATAGTATAAACATCTATTCGCAGAGTAACTCCTTCACCATTTCTATTGCATTTAACCAGTTGATAGTTGTTTCCTTAGCATAGTAAATTCTTGCGAGAACAGTTCTAGATACAAAATGTCAAGTAGTATAACCAGTGTTTAATGGAAAGATCTCTGAATCCAGTGGTAATTTTAGTATAGCTCGAATTTGAGACACCTGTTATTCTTTTGTTTTCATCACACAGACAGCACAAACATATATAAAACAGCACAGCCTTTCAGATGGTGCCAGTTGCTAGTTTTTAATGATTTGGTGGAAAATTAGCATTGAATTCATATGAAAATGAATGCCACTAGGCCTATTCCATTGGGTGAAACAATTATTCTATGGCAACTATTTCATGAAACCTGCTCATGCTTTTGGCATCCCTAAATTTGTATCATACAATAGTAATTTCAGCATGTTGTATTTCAGAAAGATTGCTCATCATGTCGCGAAGATACAGTAAGGAAATCCCCCCAGATTTACAGGACCAGAGGTAATATTTTTTTTTATTTATTTGTTTAGATATCACACATTATTCAGTGGATTATTATTCTTCTTGTCATTTACCATTTACCAATGTATTTGCACTTCATCCAACTTCATTTTATGTTGAAACATTATTCATTTAATTTTTAAAAAATTAATTAATGTTGAATATTACGCTCAACATTCATTTAGCCTAACATTCAAAATGAAAATGACTATGCAGCATGTCCTGTAGGTGAACTTCATTCATGTGGTATGAAGGGTGGAAGTAACAAAAATTAAATAAAAAGAAATAAACTTTGACATGTCATATCCCTATATATTAAATATAAATGCATTAATGGTTATTAAATGAAATCTAATTTGAAGTTTGATACAATTGCATTTAAAGTTAAAATGCTTTAAACTTAAAATTAAATTAAAATTAAATTAAAAGAAATTGAATTCATTTTGAGATCAGACATTACATTTACATTTCCCTGTTATTTTCATTTTGAATGAGACATTATATTTCAGCCTCATGCAGTTCCATGCGCCACCATTTATTTCAAGAGCATTTCATTTACTTTTAGATAGTTTTAGGTTGCATGTTCACCTGTCAATCAGATGCCCCACCCATCAACAACAATCTGACTCCATTGAAAATGCCTGTCGTCAATGTATACAGTGACGGGACAAGGCTGGCACATCCAATAGCCTACCTAAAGTAGCACACGTAGCTTACGGGAGATAGCCTAAACTTAGTGAGCTCTTGACAGAGGCCATTTTCGAAATGGCATACTGCTATACTACATGTGCTACATGCTGCGTGTGCCCCAGCACACAGTGCAGCACACACTACTGCTTCCCACAAATAATTCATTAGCTGCAGGTGCTCTACTTGTTCTCCCCAGTATGCAGCATGGTATGCAAGCAGCAGAAAATGTCCAAGAACCTCATTAAATAATTGACTGCAGGTGCTCTACCTGACTGAAGCCCCACACTACTCCTGTGATATTAGTCATGTACTGCATGCTACACACTGCTGTCTGCAGAGATCAGTATACGAGCAGTATGTAGTAGGCATTTTCGAAAACGGCCTCTTGCTACCAACTGGTCGTCGTGTTTTTCAGGGAGTTTGTGACATCCAACAAGTGTATGATCATCCTTGTAAAATGTTGAAATGTTTGCATTAAATTGTGGTCGCTGGTCGGTTCACACCATCGCAAGCTAAGTAGCCTAACGCTTTCGACTGGAGAGTTTGTTGCGGGGATCCCCGGATCCCCGTGTGTTTCACCGTCATGGGGTCGTAAAAGTTTTCATCGTAGCAAACATAGCCTACTTGTCAAATCTGCAAACATCTATCTTGTGACCGTGCAACTAATAACTTAGACCCTGTTTATCTGATTCTATCCCCTCAACAACGTAGGCTATGGTAGTAGGACCATACTGAACTTCTGTTATGGCACAGCCCGAGTTGTTCCAAGCAGCAGCAGCCTACTGACTGTCTGTGGGCCTATATGATACGTACTACTAAACTAATGGTCCAAAACAAACAGCCCTGTAGTCTTAAAACCCTGTCATATTTTGTGCAAAACATTATCACTAATGAATCAAAGCATAGTTTTACCGTAAATTGTTAATGAAAATAAAAAATAAATCCAACTAACCATAATACATGCCAGTAATTCCCTCAGGATATGCACCTGTTTGTTCATGTAGGCTATTTACTTACTCTGATCTGTACTTGGAAATGCGTGTGAAATGCATGTGTGAGAAATGAAAATGTATGAAGAATATGTGATTTTTAACCATTAGTATTTTCCCATATATCAGTCTTTGGGCATTTGAGAGGCAAGCAGATGACAATGCAAAAGCCATCAGAAAGAATATCAGACAACTGAGAAAACTCATACATGAGCTGGAGACTATGGACAGTCAAACAACTAATACCAGTCTACTGGGAGGGGTGATCGGTGCTGCTGGTGGAGTTGCCACACTTACTGCGGCCGTAATGGCTCCTGTCACCTTTGGTATGTCTGCTGTGATAATGGGAGGTGTTGGAATTGCTACTGCAACAGTTGCTGGGATGAGCAGTGCACATGCTCAAAAGATCAAGGTGGACCAAACCAAATCATATCTAAAACAAATACGTAACCTCTTATATGATTGTGAGAACAGGATAAACACGATCTTTCATTTGTCTACACAAGTCAGTCATTTGACCGTAAACTCAAGCACAACGCTATGTCATGCAAATAACCTTTTACGTGGTGCATTATGGTTACGCATGGCAGACGGAACAAAATTATTTGGAATGCTTGGAAATACAATACCTATTGTCAGTTCTATCACAGTGGCACTTGATATAATTTCCATTGCTAGTGATACAATAGATGTAATTAGAAGGGCATTTAGAACATCTCACTTGCTCAAACTAATTGATAAAGTGACAGCCATTACCAATGCATATGAACAGGCACTAGCACAGATGTATAGGTGATTAAAAATGAAGTCTTCAGTACTATAGGCCTACTGTATGTACTGTATGCAGTCCCTTCCATATGAAAAAGAGCTAGGCCTATAGAAAACATCTAAGAAGACTAACAGAAAACACTTATAAAAACCCTTTATTGTATGGCTTTACAAGCCATATATGGCACATACTACAAAAGTCAAAGTGGCCCATTTCTCATTTTCGTCATTTATGATTGACGCCCACATCGATATGATTTGAATGTCACATAAACTTTCATTACATATGACATATGTTCAGAAAAAACAAATAGCACACGGTAAGGTGAAGTAGGCTACTCACTAACCTGGTGAAGTGGGCTGCCTGCTACAGTAGCACCCTAGGGAGCAGTGAGGGGTTAGGTGCTTTGCTTAAATGATATAATGTATATATGTGTATATGCCATATTTGTTTTTTATATGTACAGTGTATCTTCTACATAACTTTTTTTAAGAAAATTGATGTGATGATCACCTTCCACAAAATCAGTTTGATGTGTAATTGGTAGTGGAATAATGATGTCAACATTAGCCTATTGACACCCTTTTAAAGTAGCAAAATAGGCCAACCTCATTTACACTGCAATCTGCATTTTGCCTGTCTTCATTTAAAATACATGTTTAGATTAGACCATGCAGTGGACACTAGGGGGGTGATGCATATTGCCCCATTTACTTCCAGAAATTGCGCTAAGCTAGGGCTAATGAAAATAAATGTACAGTGAAGAGAACAGTATTTTCATGAATAACACTGGGGTATAGGGACCTTCATCTATAATGTTTGATGCAAAGTCTTGTATGCATTTTATGTGGCTTGGCTCCCTATAAACCCCTTATAATACAACATATTGAATCATTTTTGTAAGGACACCTGTTTTTTTTAATTGTATGTGTGTAATTTCTGTGATTAAATGCATGGTTTTCTGGTGATGTTTTCTAAATATTTGTGAGGAATTTTGCAACATTTTCCACTGTAAAGCTGGACTCAAACTGACTCAAAACTCAAGTAGGCCCTGACTCCATCCAGAACAATCTCATGCCTTTTTTCAATTGGACTGCACCCATATCCTTATGAGGCTAATAGTAGCTCAGATGATGTGTGTGTACCTGACGTAATGTTTATTCAAACACTGTAAGCTGGCAGACTTTGATGTTTTAGTAGAGAAGATGGTAACACTTTATTTTACAGTGTCATTATTACAGGGTATTTACCTACAGTATGTAAGTACAGTGAACCTGTGTAACATTATGTAATATCATGTATTACTCTTGTACTTATATGCCGGTAATTTATTTTTGTGTATGTACTGTACATACTGTTGTTACATTGTCAAATGAAAATTGTTTTTTATCATAATTTCCTGAAAGTTGGCAATGAGAATGAGACCCAAGGCACCCAGATGCTGGAGTGGGTGAATCGACCCTCAGTCACTATTTTTTGGTTAAAAAAATAAAAAATAAAATAAAAACTGGATTACCAGACATAAGAAAATGCAGTCTTGCCTGGTATTACTGATCTTCACAATGTAAAAGTCATCACAGTATCAATGGGTAGGTTTACAGGCACCGTTTGAATCGGTTTATGTGCCGAAACTGATTGAAACACTGATGTACACAGGCTATCTGAACCGATTGTGCTCAATCAAATTACAATGTGAATCGGATTGAAAGAGGTGGTGTACACCTTTTGATAAACTGATCAGAATGCACGTATTCAGCACAATCAGTTTAACAGAATCATTTCTTACATTTGCGCATGTTTAAGGATAAAGTAGTGACACACGTAAACACACACGCTGCTTAAACCTAGAAGCTGCACAATGAAGTTGTAAAAAGTACCACAGACGAGTTTGTATTTTCACTTATCTTACCATAAAAATCAAGCTAGCATGCTAACAAGTACCCAGCATATTCCATATGCTGTTAAGAGCGATATTAACTAGCAGATACTTCGCCAAAGATTCATGTTAGCTAGCCACATGATAGATAGATAGACAGATAGATAGATAGATATTTGTCCTTACAGAAATTTGTTCTGCCCCATACGTAGCATCTGATACAATTACTACCACTTAACAAGACAAAGACAAAAGACATTAACCCCTTTACACATGATAAATACAATGGAGTAGAAAAGTGCAACATTTTATGACATCAAGTTGAGATACTTAAAGTGCAGAGTGCTATGTTTGTCTTGATAAATAGCATAGAAAGTGCAATGTTACATTTTATGAATTGTGGTTGAGAGAATTTGAAGTGCAGAGTCTTGTCTTCTGGTTTAACAACCCTATGCTAGTAGGAATAAATGACTTGCAGGTTCAATTTGTTAGGAGTGAGCGCAGCCTAAACCTCCTGTCTAATGGCAATAACTCATATACCTGATGTAGAGGGTGTGAAATTAAATATCTCATTGCAGTCAAATAGGGCATACAGCATATCTAAAGAAACAGAGGAGGAACCAGTTTTTTCACTAGTTTTTTAAGGCATTGCCGCTCTGTGCGAAGAAGTTATCAGCACCTGAGAAGTGTGTGCTCACTGTGTGCCGCACAGTGCATCTGGTAAAGAGCCTTGTGTGACATTATCTTGCCAGTAATATTTTTTCACTGACTGTTTCTGAAATGGCATTCTGCTACTGCATGCTACACATTTGCCGTGTTCGAAAATGCGTACTGGGCACTACTGGTATACTGATCCTGGCATGAAGTAGTACGTCATATGCAGTATGTGGAAAATATGATTTTACCAGTATGCAAGTATGCAAGATTTTACCAGTATGCAAAAGTTTCCCGGATGTTATACTGATGGCATACTGATGGTGGCCAAATCGCCAGGAGGTTTGAGGTGCTCACTACTCGGACACTTCAATCCCATAATTCAACATTATGATGCAGCTAATGGTAAGAGAATGGCCCATGTCAAAACGAAACCAAATCGAGTACAGCAGGTTTCGTTTTGACATACCCCATTCTGTTAGTGTTAGCTGCCGTTTCGCCAACTTGGTCTGCTTTGAAATTCGAAATTCGGTCGTGTGGTGGCAATCACAACACTGTAAGTGGACAAGGAATCGTTGGGTGGGCATTGTTTGAATCCGTTTGTTCATTGCTCTGACGGGTTGTAACCAGAGCTGTTGTAGCTCTATCCTACTATCCTATTACGTGCAGGGGCAGTTTGAAAGACAACGCAGGTTCTTGTGCCAGACTATACACTATATGCTATAGTCTGGCTTGTCAGGCTACTTATAGTTTGTCAAATGTACAAATGGGCTTCTATGTTACTCTTAATAAAAATTACTTTGATTAGCATTATTGACTGCATTCTTCTTTATGCTTTATAATCAGAGCCATACAAAATCATGATGATCAGGATTACATGTTGTTCAGGATTAAATGTCCACTATAAAGAAATTTAAATTAATTTTCTCATAAGTTACTCTGATGCTTAATGACTCCTTGTGAGACAAATGAAGGCTCAATTCACCCTGTGCTCCTAGTGAAAACCATGTTTGCAAGATCAGCCACCAGCGGCAAACAAAACTTGATAACACTCTATTTGAATGTACCATCATAAGACTGACATGACACTGTCATTAACTATGACATGACTTTGTCAAGAATCTGTCATAAACTTTATAAACCTGTCATGACTTCTGACATACCTTAACCCTAATCCTAACCCTAACCATGACAAATACCGGGTGACACTTAATGACAGAAGTCATGACAGGTGTACAAAGTTTATGACAGATTCATGACTACCTCATTTCATAGTTAATGAGTGTCATGTCAGTCTTATGATGGTACCTTCAAATAAACTGTAACCCAAAACTTAGATGAACTCATGAATAAAATTGTGTTTATTATCTTGCAGTCAATATCCTTCATGTATCAAATCAACAGGCCTTGGCATGGATTTAAGATGCCTTTCATTTAAGATGGATTTTTTTTTTAGGGAGGCAGTCAGAGTTAAAGAAAATATTTTGTAAGGGTTTCATTTAGTGCTGGCAAAATTAACTGATTAATCAAGTGATTAATTAAAAAAAAAAAAAACTAAGATTAATGCTGATGGATATGGTTCTACTTTCATGGCATGTATTAAGGTAAATGGCTTGGCTATCAACTCAAACTAAACAAAGATTATGGCCAAGCCCCTGAATGTCCTACAACATGTTTGGGGAATCCTTGAGGGAAGGAGACAGGTGTGAATTACCCCATTTGAGAAGAACAACGCCAGCTATTTAGTATCCTTTACGGGGCAAAATAAAGATCCAACATACCCTAGCATCCAAATTCTTACTGGAGGAAATGAGATTTTGTGATTAATCAGATTTTTTTTTTAATTGTTTGAGAGCACTAGTTTCATTATTATTTACTTGATTTAATTTTTCTATTTTTTACACTGTGGGGGGATGTTAAGTGTAGGTAACCGTGTGCATGTGAGGGAATGTTTGTTTACAAAACTCATATTTGCAAATACTGTCAGTGGAGAAGATTTCCATCAACAAAACACCAGCAAACACAGAGGCTGAGTCCAGTACAGGAATATTCATGCAGATGAGTTTCACTGGACACACACACACACACACTCACACAAGGTGAGAGGGCCGGCACGCAAACTTTACATACAGGCAGCTAATTTAAACCAGCAGTACCAGCACAATACAGTCACTTTCTCAGAGACAACCAGCGTTAGGAATACCAGAAGGGCTGGTAAGAGAGGAACAACTCCAAAATCACCTTACAGGTAAGATCTCATTATTTTATCGTAATTAAATATAATATAATCATAATATTCTTCACTCAGCCAGAGAGTATGTGTTGTATCTAAATGATGGAATGAATTGGGCAACTGTAGGCTATGTTCTTCTGAAAGTTTAGAGATTTTTGGAAGACATTACAGTTTAGAGTTTACAGTCTGCACAACTACTTTGAGCAAAAACTATCAAGGAATAGATTAAAGAGTAGGCTACTTATTGCGTATACTGCAATAACACAAACCACATTAAAGTTATTTGCTTATTCTTTCTGTCCAACATCCCCTTCCTACAATGCAGGTGTTAATTTGGCCACTTGACTAATTAAAATAGCCCATTGTGCTTCTGACACCCCAGCTTTAGGTCACGCATTTTTGATACATCAATCAACAGGTGTTAGTCTGTTGCATAATATTTTGTTTCATAATATTTTTCCATATTGCATATATGGCTGTTTGCATGAGTAATATTTGTGAGAAACTACATGTCTGTGTTTATTTTCCTCTTTGTGTTTCTGTGTTCCAGTATCTCCTGCATCTCTGAATGACCTTAACTCTTCAGCCATGAACCTGCTTCTCTTTGCCACACTCCTGGTCTCAGGTCAGTCTCTCTCTCTCTCTCTCTCTGTGTGTGTGTGTGTGTGTTCATATGAGCTCATATTTGATACTATTTGTACAGATCAGCAGAACAAGCAAAAACATTGGTGTATGCTTGGTTATGTGTATGAGTGTGTGTGCCTGTGACGCCCCTGGGCCCAGGGGCGTGGCCGCTTCCCCGTTTCCCTTTTCCTGGTGTTTCTGGGCATTTCCGAAATGGCCTACTACTATGCTACATGCTACATGCTGCTTGTGCCCCAGCACACAGTGCAGCACACACTCATATTTGATACTATTTGTACAGATCAGCAGAACAAGCAAAAACATTGGTGTATGCTTGGTTATGTGTATGAGTGTGTGCCTGTGAGAGAGAGTGTGTGTGTGTGTGTGTGTGTGTGTGTGTGTGTGTTGACTCAAAAGTCAGTTTGAATGCTGAAAACATATAGTTACATGTTTGTCTGTATTTGTCCATGCATGTGGACATTAATTGATGGATCTCCCTGTGTGTGTGTGTGTGTGTGTGTGTGTGTGTGTGTTTGTGTGTGCGTGCGTGTGTGTAACCTCTCTCCTCTCAGGTGTGTGCAGTCTCTCCTCCTCTGTGCCACGTCAGTTCCATGTGGTGAAGGAGCAGAAGAACTGGACAGAAGCTCAGCAGTACTGCAGAGAGAAGTTCACTGACCTTGCCACCATAGACAACATGGCAGAGATGGAGAAGGTGAAGAGTCTGATCCAGGAAGCAGGTGCTAGGCATGTTTGGATTGGGCTGCGGGGAAAGTGGCAGTGGTCTCTGGCTGACAGGGATTTCTATGGAGAGAATGAAGCAGAGTTCAGGAACTGGAGTCCATACCAACCAAATGGACAGGGTCCACCTGGTCACTTTAAAGATGTCAATTGTGTGATCCATCGAGCACCATCGAGTCGATGGAATGACTATGGCTGCAGTGAGACCCTTCCCTTCATCTGCTATGATGGTGAGATTTTACTCAGCATTGTAGTACACACACTCCATGCAATTCAATAGAATTCTGCAGATCAGTCAGTGCGAATGCATGTACAGTAATTCACACACTCGTGACTACAGGCTCCCAAATTATTACTAAACAATTTGTTACACTCACACTAGTTCAGTCAGTAAAGCTATGCTGTTTCATATATTAGGTTTTTGTTATTGTTTTTGTTTAAGCTTTGCTGTGCTGTTTCATAGTTAACTATAGCCTATGACACCTGCATTACCACAGGGAGAAACTCCACTCATCCCTATGTGCTGGTTAATGAGAGGAAGACCTGGGCAGATGCTCAGAGATACTGCAGAGAGAAACACACAGACCTGGCCAGTGTGAGGAATCAGACAGAGAACGAGCAAATAAATACAGTTAGTAAACATACAGATGTCTGGATTGGCCTGTTCAAAGACTGGGAGTGGTCAGATGGCAGCAGTACCTCATTCCGCCACTGGGGGAGTGGAGAACCCAATAATAATGGAGAGGCATGTGCTGAAATTAAAGCAGATGGTCTGTGGAATGATGCAGGCTGTGAGGCTAAAATGAACTTCATCTGTTATGAAGGTGAGTCACTTTTCCTATCTCAGCTTAATGGGAAGTCAATGCCAAACAACAACCTGATTGTGAGCAGGAACGTACAGTATACTCTATTTATCTATCTATTTATCTATTTACCTATGAAGATCTATTCATCTGTATCTACTGTATTTCACTTCATCTGCTATGGAGATTTGTCATTATTCCCTTTCTTGATGGTAATTCAATCTCAAACAACAGCATTATTATTATCTAAAGGTCGCAAGAGGCATTTCTACACCACTTTCAGACTTCAAGGACAATTTCACAATTATTACCTTTTTATGGTTTCTTGAATGTGTGTGTGTGCAAGTCTGTATGGTTGCTCTCCCTGGAAGCCAACTGTGTTTCTTTTATAGAGTTACTGTCTCGGCATAGTGGATCTTTTTGTGGTGTTATTTAACACTGTTTATACTTCTCTCAGAAATATCTGGTTTCTGGTCAGTATGCACATGTGAAAGAGAGTTTGTTTGTGTGTGTGTGTGTGTGTGTGTGTGAATGTGTATAACTGAGTAACTCCACTGTAATGTTTCCTGATGACAATGGGTGGCAGGGTTTGGCAAAATGGCTGCCCTACTGGACTTGATGTGTATTGCACTGCATTACTGTGTAGTGGTTTTGAGGCCATGTAATAGGCCTTTTTCACAAAAACATGGCCGACTTCCGTTTTCAAGGGGGGTCGATGCGTGCTCATTTCCTGTTAGCCTCAAGCTAATAGCCGTAAACGGGCTTTGCCTATGCTGATGCCTGAGCATGGTGCAAGTAAGAAGCAGACTGGTGTTGCATATCTCACTGTTCAAACAACAAACATAAACAGCCATATTTGTCATTTCATGCTTTCCCCCGTGACGATAAACGTAGTACAGCGTGGATTTGTGCAATAGGAAGAGATAAAAGTCCACATTTTAATGTCAGCGGTTCACTTTCTGCAGCATGCTAACAACAACAAGCGATTATAAGATGATCAAGAAGGATACGCCGCCTTGTATTTTTCTGTGGATAACTGACAGACTTGCGGCCACAAAATCGGTTTATGAGAGGTCAGTGGAAATATAAGGATTTGATGCCTGTGATTTTGGTGTTACTGGTGAACTCAGATCTTGTGTTGGCGAAGCATGACTGTAGGACTCTGTATGGGTGAAGCCGCTAGCATGGTTAGCTTAGCCCTCGGCTACGTCAGGTCAATTGCAGGTAACGTTACGTTTCTGACAGACTTGCGGCCACAAAATCAGTTTATAGAGATCAGCGGAAATAGTAGGATTTGATGTCTGTAATGTTGGTGTTACTGGTGAACTCAGATCTTGTGTTGGCGAAGCATGACTGTAGGACTCTGTATGGGTGAAGCCGCTAGCATGGTTAGCGTAGCCCTCGGCTACGTCCGGTCAATTGCAGGTAACGTTACGTTTCTTTTCTTTTATTATCGGAGTATACGAAAAAACAAAATATCGAACTAAATACTTAACATATACTTAATGTACAGGTGTTGTACATGTGTATTGTGTTGTAGTAGTTTTGATATTATTTGTGTATTTTGAAAGGCATAGATGGGTGACGTTAAGACAGTTGGCAGCTCACATTACCTCGTAATAATATGATAAACTGTTCACCGTTACCCACGATCCAGACGGATATTTTTTGGCTGCACACTATTTAGCTACAAGGCACGCCACATTACTAAAACTTATTTTGGGTAAGTTTATTAGTCACAGTGAGAAAGACAAATTACTGTTCGCCACCGTTGCGCGCTATACAAACGGAAGTACGTACGCACCGACTTGACAACAAATCACAACAAAGATGGCGGTGTGAAAAAGGCCTATAGCTCCCAAAGAAACTTCAACTTGAAACATTCCATAGAACACAGCTGATATCCTTTCACTTTCAACAATGTTTTATTGTTGATCTCTATGCGCGGAATGATACATGAATTTCAGGCAAAAAACCTGTTGCCATTGACAGCGGTCATTATACAAAAATAACTGACCTGCGAACGTTGAGGAGGCCCATTGAAAGTGAATGGAGCCTCCCTCAACATTCTAGAGACCCGTATAATAATGTGTGGTAAGTAACTCAACTTCATCTGCAGTATGAGCCTAATTTGTTCCAATTTGCATTTGTTTGTCATAAACTTATGGAGATCGGTTCACTGTAGCACCCCTGTTGCTAACCACAATCTCAGATGTGAGTGTAGAAGGTGGTGGTCTGCAGCGCACACAGGTCTCGAACCAGCTTTATTTGTCTTTTTGTTGTGCTAGTAGGTATTACTACGCCAAAAAAATAGTTCCAGCAGCATGTTTCAAAATAAAGGTTTAAGATTGTATTAAGGAAATTATAGGGAACCGAAGTCACGCTAACTTCCGGATTAGCATAGGGACCTATGGAAAAGAAAGTGAATGGACAAATAAATGTGACTTTTTGGTCCACTTTGATTTATAACTTGAGTCACACATATGTTGCATGTGAATTTAAATGATAACCATTCATGCCAATCAAGATTTGTATGTTTGTTGTTTTACATTTGGCTGTAAATAAGCCAAATGTCAGAGACAGGAACAATTATCAAAATTTTGGTGTAGATGATTTTATTTCATCTTAGACACTCCGAAAAAGGGGAGGAAAAGGGGCAGAACATGCTAAAAAGGGAACCTACCCTTTAACTTTCACTACCAGAAACAGCAGTAAAACAGTTTATAAAAAAGTTTATAACATGTGCTTGCTCATGCTGCTCTCTGCAGCCCCCAAACAGGTGAAGAAGAGGCAGATTGTGAGAGTGGAGTTTGAGGTGGACTCTCAGGTCAACATCAATGATCCTGCCGTGAACCAGGCCTTCCTACAGCAGGTGAGTCCAGACACCCCTCAAGGAAGTCTGTGTCTGTGCTGCTGTAGCTGGGGATGCCTTGCACCACACACTGATCTCAAATACACCACCCCTTCCACTACAACAAACCCACGGCATGGGAGTTGATATAAGGGATAACACCCGCCGAGATGTCCCGATATAAGATAACAATGGCGAAGAACAGCCCGATGGTGCAGGCCCAGCCAAGTCCATTATTACCTTATAGGGGGATACCTCGGAGGCCCTTATCCCGCTTATCACCCGGTTGCAACTAAAACTTATATATGGTAAGCAAGTGTTTAAAACATAAAAGAGACATGTGGCTCCGTTTTGAAAGAAGTTAACCTGTTCGGTTGGGGTACTATTTTCATATGAAAGAAGATCCGCAAGGCTGCATTCTAAAGAGCATCGATATGGAACGCTGGTTAAACTTGCCTCAGGTCCTGTTATCTAGAAATAACAGACACCCTGACAGCCAATCAGAAAACAGTATTCCATTCCATCGGGTGATAATACTATAATAGTACAGGAACTTAACAGGATACTGTTTAGGCTTAGCCTGGGATTTGTTTTCACTCTGCAAATTAGCATGGTGACTATGGCCGGTTTCTAGTCCTGCTTTCAGTATCCAATCACAGAAAGAGGAGGGACTAGCCCAGGAGTACCCATGCCGCCTTTCATTTTACGTCATCTGGTGGCTCTGGTATTGGCTATAACTACATACAGATGCTATGACATTCACATCGCCCAATAAAGGGCTCTGGGTAATCATAAACGATACTTCCACTACGAGCAAATAAATGGGTCTCCAGTCTAAATATCACTTGTGATTATTTTGTTTAGTAAGCTTGTTTAGGCCTACAAGCATTGTTAACTTTTGCCATTAACTTGGTTGTATACAGCTTTCCTTAATGGCAGAACTATCGATTTGCCTATTACTAACAATGTTAGCAGCAAAAGTCTTCAGAAATGCACCTCAAGTTAACATATTTTACAATACTTGTTTTCTTTTATGTTTTGAATGCTCATTGTGTACAAGTGTCACAATTGGCTGATAAGATCATAATTACACACCACTGTGTGATAGTCCATGGTGTTGGATGGCTCTGAATCTGTTGGGTTCTGTTCTCCAGATTCAGGAGAGGCTGAGGGAGAAGGGGATGCCAGCAGACGCCAAACTGACCTGGATGAAGCAAGCAGATGGACAGATCTTCCATGAGAAGAAGGAGAAGAATGAAGAAGGGAAGAGGAGGAGGAAGAGAAACGAGCTTTAAACACTCTGCTGTTGTTGATGTGATGTACTGCATGAGGTGTGAAGTGGCAGATTTACACACTGATGGTATAAACACACACACACACACACACACACTAACTGTACACACAGTACTGCTAATCAGGTCTAGTTTGGATTTTTCCAGTCATCAGACTCTAATTTCATCTCTTGTCTGTCTGAGGGTATATTTAATTTTTCAGGGTTTGTTCATATCTCAGGTGGGTAAAACTTTCCCCTAAGTCCCCTATGCAGGATTAACCAAAAATTCCCTATTTGCATTAAAACATGATTGGTAGCCTCTCAGCCCATTCATTGATACATTTTGATGGCATTTGAGACACAATTCCACAAGGAGGATTATCAGTAGAAACGCTCAGTGGTGTTTTTTTTGCCCCCCATGGCACCTTCCAGGCAGCACAGCCTAAAAGGCACTACCCTAACCCTATACCTAACCCTAACCCCCTCAACTCTCATCCTAACCCTAAACTGAGTGAAGTAGTGCCTTGAAGCCAGCGCTGCCTGGAAGGCACCGTTGAAGGCAAAAAATACCAAAGGCCCAGTAAAAAATGTTCAGTAGCAGCTTTGTTTTCATTCTTAACACTGTAGACAGCGCAACTAGAAACTTGCATATGGGGTCTTTAATGTTATACCTTTTTAAATGTCAAATTTTATTGAGTTGACTTGAGTTGAGTTGGTGTGTTGATTTAATACCTTAATTTGTTTTTTGTAAGGTAAAGTTGATTATTATATAATTATTTAATTATATCATATACTCCTTTTCCATCTCCTCTTTTTATGATTACTTAATGCTTTGTTCATTTTATTTTCTTTATTATATAAGCAGTTTGTGCTCTGTTCTTGACTGACATAACATTATTATTTATCTAAAAAGATGAATGACATGCAATTATGTTCAGGACACGTCATATATTTAAGGCTGGGATTTACTTGTTGCAGACAACGCATATGTGCACGCATCATGGCTCTCATTGTATTTTGGATTTGTTTAAATTTTGATTGCGTAATGCTGCAACAAGTCTAAACACAAAATGCTTGGTCAAACAGCAAGTAAATCCCAGTCCTTATGATAAGATCATGTCACCCTAGCAAGTGTATCCGGAAGCAGAAACACCATCCACTATTGTATACACTGCTTTTAAATTCATTAACCAACATAATGCTTTCGTCTGACATGTTATAAATGTAATTGAATTTAAATGTTTGTAATATGAAGGACTGTGAAAGTACCCTAAATAAAATTATTGGTTGAAAAGTCTGTTGCATTTTTATACTTTTTACATTGTTCAGCTATGGATAGTGCTACTCTCATCCCAGATCATACTCTTATCTGCCCTGCTTGACTGAACATGTCCATTTGACACCTTTGGGGGGAAAGTGGATCAAGAAAACTATACACTAACCAAGTGACGAATAAGAACATTAATTATTGAATCAGGTGTCTGTTTGTGGGGGAAAGTTTAAGGCCTATATTTAATGAAGGACCTAACTTTCAAAGCAGTGGTCTTACTGAGGTGATGAGAAGGCAAAATGAGATCACAGAAATGCTTGAAATCTATCCATCTATAGACATTCCAGTTCAGTTTAGATCCTTTACTAAAACATTTGAGCAACGCCTTGAGAACAAAACAGACAACAAGCAGGACAGACTTTAATATTTGGAGCAATTTACAGATGGTCGGTCTAGAATCTTTGTGCAGAGTTGTATGCCCATGAGTTTGCAAACTGCATGATGAAGCAAAAAGGCAGCTTAAGTGCAACTCTGGAAAAATAGCATTTGCTTTTGACGATAAGGCTTTGAATTGGTCTATCTTGAAGTCTGATGAAGCTTCAGCTTTATGGTCTTAGACTTTCTTCAATGGATGAAATGGGTGGGTTTTATTGATAAATAGAAAATTTGACCAACATGAGAATTCTTGTTTCAAAATTACCATTCACTCACGATAAGTGGAGTATATGATTGTTTGTGACATCAGAGAGAAACGCAGAGCAAGATTCAAAGATTCAAAGATTCAATCACAGAGCAAGATTCAAAAACCTTCTTTTCTTCCTTGAAAGGCAAATAAGAGCTGTGTTAGATCCAGTCTTTGGTGAGAATCAGACCCCTAAAGAAAAAGATGTTTTGAAACCAGCAAAATCAAGTTGCAAAACTTAAAGCAGCAGCTTTGCTACCTCTGTTCTTGCAGTGTGAGAACAGGCCAGTAGCAAATGGAAATTGGATCATAATCAGTTAAATCATGAAGCTTTTCCACAAAGACAGGGTGCAATCGAGCCCTCGCAAATTTCAGATTTGAGTCTGTGGGGGCGGGCACTGGGACTAGGCCACTGTCGGTAACACTTTGCGGTAAGGGTACATGAATTATCATGAATTCATGCATGAAATCATTCATGATAAATTCATGATTCATGCATTACTTCATCTCTGAAAGTCTAATGAGTTATCAGGAATTAACATGAATTCATTGTTTGTCATTAATGACCTCCTACTGAAATAGCACATGATCTTAAGTATTAGTTACTCTGGGTACATCATCATGAGTCATGATTAATTAGCATGATCATGATGAATTCATCATGTTTGTGCCCCCTCAACTAAAGTGTTGACATGGTTAAATTGGTAAAATTTAGTTGATGTAGTATGGGATAGATATGAGGAACTAGGCCAAAGTAGGCTAAATAAGTACTTTTATTACATCAAATTATATCAAATTCTTTTGAAAAAAACATCATGATCATGTATAATTAGTCATGACTCATGATGATGTACCCAGAGTAATTAATACTTAAGATCATCTGCTATTTCAGCAGGAGGTCATTAATGATAAACAATGAATTCATGCTAATACCTGATGAGTCATTAGATATTCAGTGATGAAGTAATGCATGAATCACGAATGAATCATGAATGAAATAATGCACAAAGGGGGAGGGGTGGACATGGGGCAGAAGGGGCAGTTTGGGGTAAACCCCAGTAGAAGAGGGAGTTGTTAGTTAGTAGGGGGGCATTAACGTGAGGAAGGGAGGGGGGGGGCAAGGTGGAAGGAAGACCAAGAGGCCGGCACAAGTAGTTTGTGACTCCATCAAGACAGCATCTGAAACAATGCCTAGATAGATAGATAGATAGATAGATAGATAGATAGATAGATAGGTAGGTAGATAGGCAGGTAAGTAGATAGGGGTAGTTCAAAGTAATGAGAATGAGGCTGTAGGAGCTCAGATGAAATGTGTTTACGTAAGGGAATATTTTTTTACATAAATTATCCATGCAAACACTATCAGCTGTCAGTCTGTGATGTTCATGTTCATCACCAACCCAACAACAAACAACAAACAAAGAAGCCCAGTCCAGAGAAGCAAAAATTGTGCAAATGAGTTTGCCAGGAAGAAGATATACATTACATTCTCTCTCTCTCTCTCTCTCTCTCTCTCTCTCTCTCTCTCTCTCTCTCACACACACACACACACACACACACACACACACACGCACACGCACACACACACACAGAGAGAGAGAGGGCAAGAGGGTTGGCATGCTGATTTTTTTTTTGGATAAATACTGATGTACAAAGCAGTACCAGTCCCAATACAGTCACTCTCTCAGAGACAACCAGCGGGAGGACTGCCAGAAGGGCTGATAAGAAAGGAACAACTCCAAAGCCACCTGACAGGTAAGATCCCATTATCTTATTGCAATAAAATACAATATTATCATAATAAACTATTCTTCACTCATTCTGTGAGCTTGTTGTGTTGGCCGACTATCAATGCCAAACAATTAACTGACCAACAGTATGTTTTTCTGTTAGTTCTTTTATTTCCTGGAAATGTGCCTTCTACTGAGTGGCACGTACTGTAAGCGATGCAGTTCAATTCTGCACACAAACTTTAACTAAGCACATTTTTTTCTTTAAATTTAACTTTTCCATATTATATATTCTCCAGGATTTATATGTTCACATTGTGTTGTTTAGCAAGTCCACCATTTCCCTATATGGAAATATCCTGTTTATCACCCGGTTGCATATCAGGCACGTAGACAATAAGCAAGTGTTTAAAAGCTAAATAAAACAGGCTTTGCTTGCACTAGGTTGTTGCATACTGTATATTTCAGACTACATTTCAGACATAGTGAATAACTGGCTGTAAGCATAAGTATTTGAAAAAAAAAGCATGCTTTTGCTTTTTTGCCTCATTGTGTGTGTGTGTGTGTGTGTGTGTGTACTGTATGTATGTGTGAGTGAGTTGTGTGTGTCTGCCCTACGGGCGTGTGTGTCTGTATGTGTGTGTGTGAGAGTGAGTTGTGTGTGTGTGTTCATGCAGTTCTGAATCATCTTGACCTTTTCTGGCCCTCAGCATGAACGTATTCCTGATTACCATACTGCTGATGTCAGGTCAGTGTTTTGCATGTGTGTGGTTCATATGAGATTATTTATTAATATGATTTCTACAGATCAGGTCAGTATGTGATATACAGAACTAGAGAATGTAATTTCAGGGAAATTACGAGTGCATGAAAATGCAAACTACAGTTGCTTGTATAATAATTGTAACAAATTTAGATGAGGCATAATTGGAATACTGACAGTTTCAATGGTTGAACAGTTAAGTAGTTGAGAAGTTGGAATCACTTAAGTTAGCTAAGTTGACTAGCATCAATTAGCAGGTATGCAAATTACATGTCAACTATTCATTAGCATGCTAATTATGTTAACAATATAACCAAATGACTTAGATGAGTTGACTAGCATCAATTAACATGTATGCTAATTAACATGTTAACTATGCTAACTTACATGCTAACTAGTTGGTTGCTGGTGGTTGCTTGGTTAAGCATGTCTGTTGCTACATTGGTTGTTAGGTTACAACTGTGGAAGTGGTTGCTAGGCCATTTCTAGGGAAGTTGAGGTGGTTGCTAGGTTGTTGCTAGGGTATGTATGGTGGTTGCTAGGGTTGTTGCTAGGCTAAGCATGTTGGTTGCTAGGTTGCAACTGTGGAAATGGTTGTTAGGCCGTTGCTAGGGTAGTTGACGTGGTTGCTAGGTTGTTGCTACGGTAGGTATGGTGGTTGCTAGTGTGGTTGCTAGGTTATTCATGTCGGTTGCTATGTTGGTTGCTAGGCTGCAACTGTGGAAGTGGTGCTAAGCTGTTACTAGGGTAGTTGAGGTGGTTGTTAGGTTGGTGCTAAGGTAGGTATGGTGGTTACTAGGGTGGTTGCTATGTTATGCATGTTGGTTGCTAGGTTGTAACTGTGGAAATGGTTGATAGGCCGTTGCTAGGGTAGTTGACGTGGTTGCTGGGTTGTTGCTACGGTAGGTAGGGTGGTTGTTAGTGTGGTTGCTAGGTTATTCATGTTGGTTGCTATGTTGGTTGCTAGATTACAACTGTGAAAGTGGTTGCTAAGCTGTTGCTAGGGTAGTTGAGGTGGTTGCTAGGTTGTTGCTAAGGTAGATATGGTGGTTACCAGGGTGGTTGCTAGGTTAAGCATGTCGGTTGCTATGTTGGTTGCTAGGCTGCAATTGTGGAAGTGGTGGTTAGGCCGTTGCTAGGGTAGTTGACGTGGTTGCTAGGTTGTTGCTAGGGTAGTTTTATGGAGGACCTTTATTTTGAAACAGTTACGGACAGAGGAAACCGTTTGCGAGACACAAAGTTGATGGCGACTGACAGTTGGAATGGTTGAGAAGTTAAATAGCTGAACACTTTAAATAGTAAAATCATGTAACATTAGTTAATATTGTGAGGACTTTTATTTTGAAACAGTTGTGGACAGAGGAAACAGTTGGTGGGGGTCAAAGTTGGTGACAACTGGAAGTTGAACAGGATCTGTAGTTTTAAGAGATTCATTTGAGTTCCTCTTTAGCCTAAGAAAGGGACAGTTGCTCTACAGGTGGCCAGAAACACCTGGCTAATCAGTCTAATTAATGAGCCAGCTGCCTGGCATCAGCCCAATGTAAGTCTATGGAGATAAGTTTCTAAGCTCTATACAGAGTCTGTAGGTGACTGCCACTGACTGTCACCCACTCTGCTCCACTCGGAGTCAGCTCAATGTTAAGTCTATGGGGAAAGATTAAAAATAGTTTATAAGTCATAGTTTTAAAAGTATAAAAGTTACAAAGTTAAAAGTTACATACCATCAGTGAGACCTACAAAATGCAGTTTGAATGAAGTTTCTACGTTAAGCGGTTCTAGCTTAATTAGGCGCAGAAGAAAAGCTGAAGAAAAACTAGAGAATGTAATTTCAGAGCAATTACGAGTGCATGAAAATGCAAACTGCAGTTGCATCAGCATCAAATAGCATAAATGCTAAATAGCATGCTAACTACACTACCTAGCATCTTAATAATGCTAACATGATGACCACAAGACTAGTTGAATTAAATATCATCTAAAACAAAAAAATGCTAATTAAGATGCTAACTATGCTAGCTAGCATGCGAATAATGGTAACATGATGACCACAAGACTTAACTGAGTTGAATGGCATCAAAAACCAAAAATGCTACTTAGCATGCAAACTATGCTAGTTAGCATGCAAATAATGGTAACATGATGATCACAGTTGAATAGTAGAGTAGTTTAAATAGTAAAATCCTTGAAAATCAGTTATTATAGTGAGGACTTTTATTTTGAAACAGTTGTGGACAGAGGAAAAGTTAATGGGGGTCAAAGTTGATGACAACTGGAAGTTGAACAGGATCTGTAGTTTTAAGAGATTCAATAGCCTTCTATAGCCTAAGAAATAGTCAATAGTCTTCTATAGCCTAAGAAAGGGACAGTAATGCTCCAGGTGGCCAGAAACACCTGGCTAATCAGTCTAATTAATGAGCCAGCTGCCTGGCATCGGCCCAATGTAAGTCTATGGGGAAAGTTTTAAAATAGTTTATAAGTCATAGTTTTAAAAGTATAAAAGTTACAAAGTTGAAAGTTACATAGCGCACCACACATGAGTGAGACCTACAAAATGCAGTTTGAATGAAGTTTCTACGTTAAGCGGTTGGAGCTGAATTAAGTGCAGAAAAAAAGATGAAGAAAGAGAATAAGAAGCCTCCGAAGAACAGTAGAGTGCATTTTCATGCACTCTAATAATAATAAGAAGAAGTCTAGGAAGAACAGTAGAGTGCATTTTCATGCACTCTAATAATAATAAGAAGAAGCCTCCGAAGAACAGTAGAGTGCATTTTCATGCACTCTAATTAGTTAGTTTGTATAGCATACATAAATTTGTCCGTGAGCAGGGGTGGACTGGCAATATGGCACACAGGGCAAATGCCCGGTGGGCCGACACACTATTTGGGCCGACGGCCCTGACATTCTCACTGTAACTGTAATCATAGGCTTATTAGAGTGCATGAAAATGCACTCTACTGTTCTTCGGAGGCTTCTTCTTCTTATTTTTCTTCAGCTTTTCTTCTGCGCTTAATTCAGCTAAAACTGCTTAACGTAGAAACTTCATTCAAACTGCATTTTGTAGATCTTGCTGAGGACTCTGTTGCTTAGTAACTTTCAGCTTTGTAACTTTTATACTTTTAAAACTATGACTTATAAACTATTTTTAAAATGTCCCCATAGACTTAACATTGAGCTGGTTAGAGTGAGCCAGAGTGGGTGATGTCATAAAGAGGCCTTAGCCAATCATCTTAGGGATATGCAAATATTCAGCAAGTGATAACCAATCAGACTCTGTATAGAGCTTAGAAACGTTTCCCCATAGACTTACATTGGGCTGATTCCAAGCAGCTGGCTCATTAATTAGACTGATTAGCCAGGTGTTTCTGGCCACCTGGAGCCACTGTCCCTTTCTCAGACTAGTAGGACTACATTAACTGCCTTAAAACTACAGATCCTATACAACTTCCAGTTGTAATCAACTTTGACCCCCGCCAACTGTTTCCTCTGTCCACAACTGTTTCAAAATAAAAGTCCTCACTATAATAACTGATTTTCAATGGTTTTACCAGAGATACTGTATTATGTGGAGATGAATCGTTCTAGGCTTCCCCAACGTTAAAAATCGGGATACAGTTCCGGTCTCCTAAATAGGTGCGTCATAGACGTCGTAACATTAACTTTTTCTCTTAATAAGCAGTTAAATAATTAAAATATAATTTCCAGTGTCGTTTTATTGCCACTGCTTGTTTGTAAATCCCATTCAGTACATTTTCAGGCACGGGGTAAATAATACATTTTATGTATTAACCGAGCTAGCAAGCTAGCTAACGTTAACATGCCAACCGTTTTTGCCTGGGTTACTATGAGAACATGGCTAGAATATCGCTAGCTTGCTAGCACCTGAGAACCTCGGTTAAATTTCTATATTGCTACAAACGAACTTGACATGGACATTTTCATTTACCTGGCATCAGTAATGTTGTCTAGGAAGGTGACATTTTATTGAGAGTGTGATTTGTAAATTTAACAACTTTATTGTGGCTATCGCTAGCTTTTTAGCCAGCTTGTTATCAGACAGCAGGGCACTTTTCTAGCTGCCTAGGCTTAAATAAAGTTTGTTTTCTTCCATTAAGTTAACTTACATTTCTTATCTATAGGCTAGTTCTGATAACAATTACCTGCTCATTGTGACTAGGGGTATAAAAATGTCCAAAGCCCTTCCTCAAATAAGGGAATTTAGTTTATTGGAGAAATCTAGTAAAATCCCACGAACTCCACATTGGGTTTAACGAAGGTCTGTCTACTACCGGTCTCCTAAAGGGGCGTGTCAGCTTCGAACCCAACGTCATATGGAAACAGGAAGGAGCTCCTAATGAATGGTCTCGCTTTCATCAACCGTCTCTGGTTTTACTATTTAAACTACTCAACTATTTAACTGTTCAGTCATTATAACTGTCAGTGGTCATCAGCCATAACCCCTGTCAACTATTCCTCTGTCCACAACTATTTCAAAACAAGAGTCTTCAGTGGCTGGGTGGCTAATTAGCATGCTAGCTAGCATAGCTAAAATGCTAATGAGCATTTTTGTTTTTTGATGCTATTCAACTCAGCTAAGTCTTGTGGTCATCATGTTAACATTATTAACATGTTAGCTAGCATAGTTAGCATGCTAATTAACATTTTTGTTTTTTGATGCCATTCAACTCAGCTAAGTCTTGTGGTCATCATGGTAACATTATTAGCATGCTACCTAACATAGTTAGCATGGTAATTAGCATTTTTGTTTTTTGATGTCATTCAACTCAGTTAAGTCTTGTTGTCATCATGTTAGCTTCATTAGCATGTTAGCTAGCATAGTTAGCATGCTAACAAACATTTTTGGTTTTGATGCTATTCAACTCAGCTAAGTCTTGTGGTCATCATCTTAACATTATTAACATGCTAGCTAGCATAGTTAGCATGCTAACTACCATTTTTGGTTTTAATGCCATTCAACTCCGCTAAGTCTTGTGGTCATCATGTTCGCATTATTACCATGTTAGCTAGCATAGTTAGCATGCTAACTAACATTTTTGGTTTTTGATGCCATTCAACTCAGTTAAGTCTTGTGGTCATCATATTAGCATTATTACTATGCTACCTAGCATAATTAGCATGCTAACTAGCATTTTTTGTTTTTTTGATGCCATTCAACTCAGTTAAGTCTTGTGGTCATCATGTTACCATTATTAGCATGCTAGCTAGCATAGTTAGCAAGCTAATTAGCATTTTTGTTTTTTTGATGTCATTCAATTCAGCTACATCTTGTGGTCATCATGTTAACATTATTAGCATGCTAGCTAGCATAGTTAACATGCTAATTAACATTTTTGGTTTTTGATGCTTTTCAAGTCTTGTGATCATGATGTTAATATTATCACCATGCCAGGTAGGGTGGTTAGCATGCTAATTAACATTTATGCTATTTGATGCTGATGCAACTGCAGTTTGCATTTTCATGCACTCGTAATTTCTCTGAAATTACATTCCTTAGTTTTCTAATGGTCTGACCAGTATGGTGGGCTGGTTTTGTTCAAAATGCCAGGGCCGATTTTTTTGTCCCAGTCCGCCCCTGTCTGTGAGTGCATTTCGACATTATTAATGCATGGATTTGTGTGTGTGTGTGTGTGTGTGTGTGTGTGTGTGTGTGTGTGTGTGTGTGCGTGTGTGTAACCTCTCTCCTCTCAGGTGTGTGCAGTCTCTCCTCCTCTGTGCCACGTCAGTTCCATGTGGTGAAGGAAAAGAAGAACTGGACAGAAGCTCAGCAGTACTGCAGAGAGGAGTTCACTGACCTCGCCACCATAGACAACATGGCAGAGATGGAGAAGGTGAAGAGTCTGATCCAGGAAACAGGTGCTTTTTTTTGGTTTGTTTGGATTGGGCTGCGGAGAAAGTGGCAGTGGTCTCTGGATGACAGAGATTTCTATGGAGAGAATGAAGCAGAGTTTAGGAACTGGAATTCAGACCAACCAAATGGAGAGGGTCCAACTGCCTACTTCAAAGACGTCAATTGTGTGATGTCTCGGAATGGACGATGGAATGATCATAGCTGCAGTGTGACCCTTCCCTTTATCTGCTATGATGGTGAGATTTTACTCAGCATTGTAGTACACACACTCCATGCAATTCAGTACAATTATGCAGATCAGTCAGTGCGAATGCATGTAATTCACACACTCGTGACTACAGACTAACAATTTGTTACACTCACAACGGTTCAGTCAGTAAAGCTGCGCTGTTTCATATTTTTAGTTATTGTTATTGTTTTTGTTTTCGCTTTCCTGTACTGTTTCATAGTTAACTATAGCCTATGACACCTTCATTACCACAGGGAGAAACTCCACTCATTCTTATGTGCTGGTTAATGAGAATAAGACCTGGGCAGATGCTCAGAGATACTGCAGAGAGAAACACACAGACCTGGCCAGTGTGAGGAACCAGACAGAGAACGAGCAGATAAAGAATGTTAGTGGAGGAAGAGATGTCTGGATTGGCCTGTTCAAAGCCTGGGAGTGGTCAGATGGCAGCAGTACCTCATTCCGCCACTGGGGGAGTGGAGAACCCAATAATAAAGGAGAGGCATGCACTCATATACTCTCATTTTCTCACACATATGGTCTGTGGTATGATGACAGCTGTCAGAAACAAATGATGATGGTGATCTGTTATGAAGGTGAGTAACTTTCCTTTTCTCAGCTTAATGGGAAGTCACTGCCAAACAACAACCTGATCATGAGCAGATATGTATACTGAAGATCTAGGCCTATTTAACTATTTAACTTTGAAGGTAAATACATTGAAGATCTATTTATCTATCTATTTACCTATGAAGATCTAGCCTATGTAGTGTATTTCACTTCATCTGCTATGGAGATTTGTCATTATTTCCTTTCTTGATGGTAATTCAATCCTTAATAACAGCATTATTGATTAGACGTAATAGGCGGGCCTGCCATACAAATATTTCTACACCCCTGTCGGAATTCAATGACACTTTCACAATAATTTCTTTTTTATGGTTTCTGGAATGCATGTGTAGGCTACAGTATGCCTTGTGTAAGTCATATCATTTCACATCTAATTCAAATCTATCATCCATCATACCTGGTGACCTCAAACAACAGGATTTTGCATTGTTTGCACTTTTCTCATCTGGTTTCTGTTCAGTATAGACATGTGAAAGACAGTGTGTGTGTGTGTGTGTGTGTGTGTGTGTGTGTGTGTGTGTGTGTGTGTGTGTGTTTGTGTGTAACTGAGTAACTCAGCTTCATCTGCACCAGTCAGGGTGGTCAGTAGTCTAATTTGTTTCAATTTGCACAAGCTCAAGTGTAATCCTGATGTCAAGTGTAAAGCGCAAGCGTACCCGAGAGTGTCGTCACTCGTATTTGTTTTGTGTTTTTATCCAAGGCTGATTAAATTCATATAAATATGACGATTAATTCGTTATCAACTCCTATCATTCCTATCTTCCAACTGGAGGTGAACAGGGTGCTTTTTCTGACACACCTACCAAACAGGAGCAAACATTCTCAAAGGCATGTTGCCAAGCGTTACGTTGCTACGTTGTGGCCAAACACTTTGTTCATTCAGTAAACCCTAACAAAACGTAACAACTTGCTTCACCGGCTGTCACTAGGTGTCAGTGTTTGGCACAATGGCTGCCCTACTGGCCTTGATGTGTACTGGGGTCCATTCAACGGCATCTTGTCATGCACTGCATCTTGTCATGCACTGCGTTAGCCTAATTGAATGATAAGTTTGCCCGTTACGCTCCACACCGTTACGCTCCACACCGGTACGCAACATGCTTCTGAGGTAGTTCACTCTCGTTTGATGGGTGTGTCAGAGGTGTTCACCAACCAGCACGTAGGTGTATTGGAAGCTCTGAGATTTAAAGGAGAAAGCCGGCGTGAATCAACACGTAGTCCTACTGTTTTGTAGTGCCAAGCACTATTGTTAGCCACCTCAATCACTGGATTTCATGAAATCTCCAACACTATATTTCAGTATTTTTCTCCACATATTTTCCCTCAGACAAGCTGGTTCTGATCCGTGAGAATAAGACCTGGAATGAGGCGCTGCAGCACTGCAGAAACCTCAATATGGACCTGGTGTCTGTGCGCTCTGAGCGGATCCAGCGCTGGGTGACGGAGCGGGCTAAAGGAGCCTCCACTCCTCATGTGTGGCTGGGCCTGCATCATGCCTGCAGTGTGGGCTGGTTCTGGGTCTATGGAGAGACCATCCGCTACGATAACTGGGCCCTGGGGCAGGATCAGGTGCAGGGCTGCCAGGGTGTGGGGGCAATGAAGTCTGGAGGAGACATAGGGAAGTGGGTCAGCAACCTGACAGAGACTGAGAAGCTCAACTTCATCTGCACTACTGAGGGTGAGTGTGTTTCTGGTCAGTGGACAGTATGTGTTTGTGTATGTGTAGCTTCAAGTACAAATTCATGAAACAGGCCACAGAGAATAGATTTGCATCTGGAGCGCCAACATATGAGATTGTGTTGGTAGGAAGGGATTTCAGGACCAAGATGGAATGGACAGACCAATTGGGAGATTGTAGAAATCGCCGGGTGGGATTTTTGAAAAAGCTCATCTCTTACAAACGTACAAAACAGTACAGTTAAATATGAACATTCTGCGAGTTGAATCGATTATTGTGGCAATTATGCCACAGGTACGGATGTTTAAGTTTGTTTGGAATAGTTGAGAAATAGAAATAGAGAAAATAGTTGTATAATGGGATACAACAACTTGTCACGGGTTGGTTTCAATGTGACTGGTTGAAGTAAGATGACAGACAAATGATTTGTCCAATTATATGCAAGGATTTTTGATACATTCAGTCTTCTAAAGCAACTCCTATGAAGGCTTTCAGATGGAGAAGCTGCTTACAGCATAACAAATCATCTGACATGAGTGAGTTTAGTGCATCTAACCACTGTCTCAGATGTGAGGTCCCCCAGTCTAACGAACTGGGGACTTGCAATGAGGTAGTCTGTGATCAAGCAGCCAGTTGCACCAGTCAAGTGCAAGACTGATTGTAACATTTGGTGCAAGTTAAATAAAATAAACATATTAACAATGACAAAACTTCAATGTAAAGCCAAATTACAGTGGAACTGAGCTAAGATGGAACAAGCTGGTGCAATTTGTGATCTAATTTACTGAACAGGGTTTGATTCTGGCCCAGGGTCCTGTCAGTCTTTATGAGTTAATCGTCACATCTTTCATTAAATTCACTACCAGAAACAGCAGTGAAACAGAAAGTTTATAACATGTGCTTGTTTATGTTGCTCTCTGCAGCCCCCAAACAGGCGAAGAAGAGGCAGATTGTTAGAGTGGAGCTAGAAGTGGACTCTCAGGTGAACATCAATGATCCTGCCGTGAACCAGGCCTTCCTACAGCAGGTGAGTCCAGACACCACTTAAGGAAGTCTGTGCTGTTATAGCCAGGGTCGGTCCACACCACACACATCTCAAACCTACAACCCCTTCAACTACAACAGGGTATGAAGGGTATGGTTGTGAGGATTTAAACATACAGCTTCTAACTCCTTTAAGCATTGTTAACGTCTGCCATGAACTTGGTTGTGTACTTTCCTCAACGGCAGAACTCTTGATATTGCTACCCCAAGTTAGCATATTTTATAAAATACATGTTTTCTTTTATGTTTTGAATGCTCATTGTTTACGTGTCGCAACTGGCCCCAACCAGACCTTTGAAGTGTTCCAATATATATAGTTACACACCTCCAGTGTCCAGAAACACATAATTACATTTACTCACCTCCATTGTCCTGATATACATCATTACACACCTCCAGTGTGACAGTCCATTGTGAGAGGTGACTCTGAGTCTGTTGGGTTTTGTTCTCCAGATTCAGGAGAGGCTGAGGGAGAAGGGGATGCCAGCAGACGCCAAACTGACCTGGATGAAGCAACCAGATGGACAGATCTTCCATGAGAAGAAGGAGAAGAATGAAGAAGGGAAGAAGAGGAGGAAGAGAAGCGAGCTTTAAACACTCTGCGGTTGTTGATGTGATGTACTAGAATGAAGAAGGGAAGAAGAGGAGGAAGAGAAGCGAGCTTTAAACACTCTGCTGTTGTTGATGTGATGTACTGCATGAGGTGTGAAGTGGCAGATTTACACACTGACGGTATAAACACACACACACACACACACACACACACACACACACACACACACACACACACACACACAGGTCTAGTTTGGATTTTTCCAGTCATCAGACTCTAATTTCATCTCCTGTCTGTCTGAGGGTATATTTAATTTTTTTTCAGGTGGGTAACACTTTTTTTAAACCCCCCTATGCAGGATTAAACAAAAATTCCTCATTGTATACCTAGTTCTAGCAAATCAGCTAGAACTCATTGGGATTAATAAATTACATGTTCCGGAGTGGAATGTTCTAGACTAAAGTGGTCTTTGGTATGTTTTGCCCTCAACGGTGCCTTCCAGACAATACTCCCCCAATTTAGGGTTAGGATGAGGGTTGAGGAGATTAGGTTCAGAGTAAGGGTTATAGTATAGTGCCTTTTTTGGAAGGTGCCGTTGGGGGCAAAAAAACACCACTGAGCGACTAAAATCTTCTCAAGGTTGTTGCTGCCTCCCAGCCAAAGTTACAGAGCTTTGCAGTTTCCCCGGGAGCATCACATTCCCCGTCTATTTTGGTTAGTCGAAAGGCTAGGTCACATGACTTACCAGGAGCTTAATATGGGTGGTCGTGGTCCAAATACACTAAAAAAAAAATAATAATAATAAAAAAATGCTTAGCTTGATTTGCTTTTCAGTCGCGCCAAACATTTTTTTTTTTTTTTACGAACCTGGGAGGATTCTGCCCTATTTGCATTAAAACATGATTGGTACCCTCTCAGCGCATTCAATCATTGATACATTTTGATGATGTCCGCTAGGGTGCATCAGTTGCCCCAATGTTGGAAATTCAACTTGTACCCAATTTTAAAATATGACAATAGTAAAGAAAAGAATATCTGTGAAATATTTTCTGGATTGAATCATGTCTAAGGGGTCCACCAAGCCTTTAAAGTCATTACCTTGACAACACATAGAAAAAAACAGTTTTACACAAATAACTTTGAAAATAATGCCTCTAGCCCTATAGTGTCAATGAAAGTTGAATATAAATGTGGCTATTACGCATCCTTTGGTGCCAGTTTTATATGTGTAGCTTCAACGGTTTTCGAGATATGCATTTTGGTCAGTTTGCCATTGCAATACACATATAAACCAGAGTTGAAGGTAGTCATGGTCTTAAACTAAACTGTTTGCACCATGTGCAATGTCCATAAAACCAAACCTGTAAATACTCACTCCCATCAGATTCATAGCACCATTGCAGTCAAAGTTGGTTCAACACAGATAACAGACCTCGACTACAACAAACTCAAGGCATGGCAGTTGAAAAGACTTCCAAGAAGCCTTGATGGTTAGAAGCCTTCTTAAGGCTAGGGGTGTGAGGATTTACCACATACTACCGCCAGCTTGTCCAGGCAATGAATCCTCACTCCCATCCAGGTCACGGCACCAATGTAGCCAAAGTCAGTTTGACCACTCACAAGTCTCAAAGCCGCCACTTTATGAAATACAACAAACCCATGGCATGTGAATCGAATTACCTAACCACTGAACTGAAAAGCCCAAGCTTCCAACTCAACGGTTAAGTGTTCTTAAGGCTATGCTGAGGAGGTAGGCCTACTACATTATACCTCCTGCTAGTCCAGGTAGTTGGCATCCATTACACTAGTGTGTTTGCTTATGGTTAGTCCCTTCTTTGGTGCACCTAACAAATTCAGCATGTACTTTTCCCAAGAGTGGTTGCTTGGTGTTGCAGGACTGGCTGTTAGATTATGTGGTAACAGGTTCCATGTCTCTATCAAACATTGTGAATGAGGTAACCAGTGACAAGCGTAATGATTCTACCTTCAGGTCAGTGAAAACCTGGTTAAGGAGGACCTCACCAATGTGGTGCTGGAGTATTGGTCAGCCCAGTGAGAGCTGTATGGTAAAACAGGCTGCTGAGAGATGTTTGACACAGTGGTCATTTAACATGTTGACAACCATATCAGCACAGCACCAGTCCAGCAGCAACTTGCATGTCAACTGGGCATTGATCACTCCACATGCCTCATTGGTTTGCTTTTGCTAGCTAATGTTGGATGTAGCCTAATGGGCACCAAATCCCTATAAATTCAATTGAACTGAGTAGAATACAAAGTATACAAAGACACAACTACTGATATGATGGGTATGTAGCCTAGGCCTATTATTACATATTGCTTAGATCCTCAGTTTTCTTTGGCTGCAGTCTTGTTTACGTCAAATCTCAATGTAAGCACTTTTTTACTGCATCATCCAACAAAAACAGATGTTAGGTAGCACCCCTAAATCATCATGTATTGGAAAAATATTTTGCATTTTTGTTTCTACCTATAGCCTATTTGAACACTTTTAGCACTCAGCCATATCATATTCAGAATTGTGTTTTTTTATGCAACCTATAGGCCTACGTTTTTAAAAGATTTGTAGCTTATCTATGATTTTAAAGTTCATGGTGTTCATAGTTCCAGAATAATATAATTAAGTTATATGTTGTTATAATAATTGCCTTTTATGATTTTGCAAATGAATGAAGTACATTTCAGATTTCATTGTTGGCCTACTTTGCTGTTATTGCCGCAATTTACATTGTTTTCAACAGAAAAATGGACACAATTGTCATATCTCAGAAAGTCAAGAAGATACAGACATACAACTGGTACCAAAAGATGCGCAATGCCCATATTTATATTCAACTCTCATTGACATTATAGGGCTAAATCCAATATCTTTGGCGTTATTTGAGAAAAGCTGATATTTTCGGCCCGGTTTTAGTAGAAAACTTCAGAGGCTCGGTGGACCCCTTAGACATTGATCAAATTTGATGAAATTTCTCATGGAAGTTTATTTTAGTAAGTGTAAAAAAATGATTCTAGGTACAAGTTGAATTTCACAAAATTTTAAAAACGTGGGGCAACTGATGCACCCTAATGTCCACAGAGGATTATCAGTAGAAACATTCAGTCATTTTAATTCTTAACACTGTAGACGGCACAACTAGAAACTTGCATATGGGGTCTTTAATGTTATACCTTTTTAAATGTCAAATTTTATTTAAATAAGAGTTGAGCTGAGTTGATGTGTTGATTTAATACCTTAATTCAGTTTTTGTAATGTAAAGTTGATGTAAACAACAAACTTTTCTTTCAGCATTTATTTCATTATATCATATACCCCTTTTCCTGTTTTAATGCTTACTTAATGCTTTGTTAATTTTATTTTCTTTATTGTAATAAGCAGTTTGTGCTCTGTTCTTGAATGACATTATATTATTATTTATCTAAAAACATGAATGACATGTAATTAATGTTAGTGACACTGGGATTTACTTGTTGCAGACAATGCATACATGAATGCATCATGGCTCTCATGTGGAATGTTGGGTTTGTTTAATGCGACAGTCGTACAAGTGGTCGTAATCGAACACGACGCACCCGCAAGATGCAATACTGACAAAAAAGTGTGGGGGAAAAAAAAACACTGACTGCAACACGCAATGTTGACAATAACACCAGGGAATTTTGGATGTGCTATTACTTTGGTCTGCCTCAAGTGAAGACCTCCATGATCGTCTGTTTTGACTGTGTAATGCTGCAACAAGTCTAAACACAAAACGCTGTGGCTTGCACACGGCTGCATACGCTTACGCTAAACACAAAATGCTTGGTCAAACAGCAAGTAAATCCCTGCCCTTATGATAAGATCATGTCACCCTAGCAAGTGTATCCGGAAGCAGAAACACCATCCACTATTGTATACACTGCTTTTAAATTCATTAACCAACATAATGCTTTCGTCTGACATGTTATAAATCGAATTGAATTTAAATCTGTTGTTTGATTAAAATATGAAGGAAAGTACCCTAAATAAAATTCTTAGTTCAAAAGTCTGTTACATTTTTATACTTTTTACATTGTTCAGCTATGGATAGTGCTACTCTCATCTCACACCATACTTATCTTGAAGTTTGATGAAGCTTCAGCTTTACGGTCTTAAACTTTCTTCTTGAGAAGCTGTTTTAGCACAATGGATGAAGTAGGTTTTATTGATGAATGGAAAATTTGACCAACATGAGAATTCTTGTTTCAAAATTACCATTCAGACTTTACGATAAGTGGAATATGATAATTTATAACATCAGAGAGAAACGCAATCGCAGAGCAAGATTCAAAACACCTTGACTTCCTTGAAAGAAAATAATATTTGGAGCAATTTTAGAATCTAGAATCTTTGTGCAGAGTTGTAGGCCCATGAGTTCACAAACTGCATATGATGAAGCAAAAAGGCAGCTTAAGTGCAACTCTGGAAAAATAGCATTTGCTTTTGACGATAAGGCTTTGAATTGCTCTATCTTGAAGTCTGATGAAGCTTCAGCTTTATGGTCTTATTCTTCAATGGATGAAATGGGTGGGTTTTATTGATAAATAGAAAATTTGACCAACATGAGAATTCGGTAACACTTTGCGGTAAGGGTACATGAATTATCATGAATTCATGCATGATTTCATTCGTGATTCATGCATTACTTCATCACTGAATATCTAATGTCTCATCAGGTATTAGCATGAATTCATTGTTTATCATTAATGACCTCCTGCTGAAATAGCAGATGATCTTAAGCATTAATTACTCTGGGTACATCATCATGAGTCATGACTAATTACACATGATCATGATGTTTTTGTTCAAAAGAATTTGATATAATAAAAGTACTTATTTAGCCTACTTTGGCCTAGTTCCTCGAATCTATCCCATATGTCAACTAAATTTTACAAATTTAACTGTGTCAACACTTTAGTTGAGGGGGCACAAACATGATGAATTCATCATGATCATGATTATCATGACTCATGCTAATTAATCATGACTCATGATGATGATGTACCCAGAGTAACTAATACTTAAGATCATGTGCTATTTCAGCAGGAGGTCATTAATGACAAACAATGAATTCATGTTAATTCCTGATGACTCATTAGACTTTCAGAGATGAAGTAATGCATGAATCATGAATTTATCATGAATGATTTCATGCATGAATTCATGATAATTCATTTACCCTTACCGTAAAGTGTTACCGAGAATTCCTGTTTCAAAATTACCATTCACTCACGATAAGTGGAGTATATGATTGTTTGTGACATCAGAGAGAAACGCAATCGCAGAGCAAGATTCAAAAACCTTCTTTTCTTCCTTGAAAGGCAAATAAGGGCTGTGTTAGATCCAGTCTTTGGTGAGAATCAGACCCCTAAAGAAAAAGATGTTTTGAAACCAGCGAAATCAAGTTTCAAAACTTAAAGCAGCAGCTTTGCTACCTCTGTTCTTGCAGTGTCAGAACAGGCCAGCAGGGCTGGTTCTAGGCATAGACAAACGAGGCGGTCGCCTAGGGCACCAAATATCAGGGGGGGCGTTACAATACATTTCTTACTTTTTTCTTCAGTTTTTCTCTTGTATTTTTAGAAAAGGGGGGGCAAAACTCAAATCTGGCCTAGAGCACCAAAAAGGCTAGAACCAGCCCTGCAGGCAAGTAGCAAACAGAAATTGGATCATAATCAGTTAAATCACAAAGCTAGAAATGCCAACCCCAATTACCAAACCCCAAATCCCCCAATTCCCAAACCCTGAATCCTTTCCCTTACAAAAATAAAGAATTGCCGTAAATATGCAGCAATAAGCTGCAAATAATTTACATGTGAATATATGACCTTTTAGCAAACTTGCCAAACCTCTGGGAAACTTGTGGGAGATTTGTGGGAAACAGCAAATTTGTTGACGTTTGCCATTGATTTGCCAAAACAGTTTGCCGGTAAACGCGAACTTCTGATTAATATTTGGCAAAAAAAAATTGCAGTTTGCCAGATGTTTATTTTTGTAGGGATTAGGACTGAGAGGGGCTGATATTCCGATCTGCCTAAGTGCATTACATCACTCTTGACTGCATGAAAGAGATCCAGCCCAACCCACCTGCCTTGGGAAACTAGAACACGGAACTAGAACACAGAACATAACAAAGTCACCTCCTGCTCCTCTTTTACCCTCTCTGGATGAAGTGTATCCATCATACAGTACGTGAGGGAATGCTTGTTTACATAAATTATATTTAACCCTGTCAGCTGGCAGTCTTTGATGTCCTAGTGGAGAACATTTCCATCATCAACCCACCAGCAAACAAAGAGACCCAGTCCAGAGCAGGAAGATTCATGCAGATGAGTTTCACTGGAAGAAGACTCACACACACACACACACACACACGGTTAGGGTGTTGGCACAAAGATTTTGCATAAAAGCCAGCTGTTTATTTTATTTATTTATTTAAATAGTAACTTTAACAACGTCAGTAGGCTACCAGTCACACTTCCAGAGTCAACCAGCGTTAGGCTAGCGGGGCTGATTAAGAAGAGCAACTCCCCAAAGCCAGGTAAGACAGGTAAGATCCCATTATCTTATTGCAATAAAACGTAATATAATCATAATATTCTTCAGTCATCCAGTGAGCCCTTGTTGTGTTGGACAACTATCAATGGCAGGAAATTATGGAAGGAATTGAAGAGACATACTTTATTCTGTCAGTTTAGAATTTTTTAAAAGATGTTTAAAAACCTAGTAATTGCCTGCCACGCTTTTTGAAATTTAGTTTTTTTTTGTAGACAGCAGGGTTTTTATTTTTTTTATTTTTTTTTTACCTCCGACAAGGACATTATGCTTTCGTTGGAATTTGTTTTGTTTGTCTCTCTGTCTGTCTGTTAGCAACTTTAGAGCAAAAGTTGTGCACGGATTCTTAATTTTTACCAGAAGTGTGTCATTGCCCACGAAAGAACCCGTAAAATTTTGGTGGTGAATGGATCATGATATGGACACAGGAATCTTTTCAATAATTCCTCACTGACAGTTATCACGTCCGTCTGTAAATGCCAGAACTCTAAGGGGTGGTCTGTCTGTTTGTTTGCCAACTTTTGCTCAAAAAATCTTTCCTGGTGAACCAGAAGCTATGTGTTGACGCCCAGGGGGCTGGGCTACACAAACCTTCTGGTACACCAGTGATTCGCTCTCCTCCTCCGTTTTCGAAATAACCGGGGCAGCACGACGAATCAGGATCGTAGGGAGGGATTTCAGTGGGTATGACGTTTCTGTTTTGCTTCCCGACCTGGCGGCGCTTACGTGACGACACGTCCTACGTCACAAAGCTTCAAAGTGAGTGGTTGAAGTGTCATGTCATTCATATGAGGTTGCTCCAACCACGTGCAAGCATCTTTTGACTAAACCACGCCTGCGGAGAGGCGTGAAAGGGCAGTGTGCCAGTAGCCTGTTACTTACAGGCTACTGGTTCACCAGGAAACAAAAAATCTTCATGCAAATACATTTTTGTGATTTTGACCTTGGGAAGCTTTTCTCAATTATATTCTTCAGTGATACTGGCATCTACATGTTCATGTAATAATTAACTACAGTATATGAATGTAATATGTTTCCTAGGTGTTAGATTCTTGTATGTTTGGACTACATAGTGAGTAACGGGTCTGTATCTGTGTTCCAGTATCTCCTGCATCTCTGAATGATCTTCCCTCTTCAATCATGAACCTGCTTCTCATTGCCACACTCCTGGTCTCAGGTCAGTGTCTTTGTGTGTGTGTGTGTGTGTGCGTCATGAGGTGTCAGTATATGATATATTGACTCAAATGTCTGTTTGAATGCTGCAAACATGTAGTTATTTGTCTTTCTGTGCATGTGGATATTGATGGATCTGTGTGTATATGTGTGTGTGTGTGTGTGTGTGTGTGTGTGTGTGTGTGTGTGTGCGTGTGTGTACTCTTCTCTCCTCTCAGGTGTGTGCAGTCTCTCCTCCTCTGTGCCACGGCAGTTCCATGTGGTGAAGAAGCAGAAGAACTGGACAGAAGCTCAGCAGTACTGCAGAGAGAAGTTCACTGACCTCGCCACCATAGACAACATTGCAGAGATGAAGAAGGTGAAGAGTCTGATCAAGAAGGCAGTTCTTGATAAAAATGTTTGGATTGGGCTAAGGAATGGAAGCAGTCCTAAATGGCAGTGGTCTCTGGCTGACAAGGATTTCTACAGAAAAAATGAAGCAAAGTTCACAAAGTGGCATCCAAAGCAACCAAATAGAGAGGGTCCATCTGGTAAATTTAAAGATGTCAATTGTGTGATCCAGATGCAGAATGGACAATGGAATGACTACGGCTGCAGTGAGACCCTTCCCTTCATCTGCTATGATGGTGAGATTTACTACATTACAATAAATGCAATAAAATTGTGCAGGTCTAGATGTCCAAATGGGGATTGACATGTGGTTCAGACACACTCAATCATAAATGCAGGCTATTGGTAAATAGTTTGTTACACTCACACTATTCAGAATGTGAAGCTGTGTTGATTCCCAGTTAACCATGACACCTGCATTAACACAGATGGAAACTCCAATCCCTTTGTGCTGGTTAATGAGAAGAAGACCTGGGCAGATGCTCAGAGATACTGCAGAGAGAAACATACAGACCTGGCCAGTGTGAGGAGTCAGACAGAGAATGACCAGATTAATGAAGTTAGTGGGCATGTTGTTGTCTGGATTGGCCTGTTCAGAGATGCCTGGGAGTGGTCAGATAACAGCAGTTCCTCATTCCGCCACTGGGCGCCTAGTGAACCCAATAATAAGGATGAAGTATGCACTGAAATAAGGCATGAAGATGGTCTGTGGTATAATGTAAAATGTGTGTATCAAAGTTACTTCATCTGCTATGAAGGTGAGTCACTATTCTTATATTCATAGCTTGATGAGAATTTAACTCCAAACAAGCCCAAACATCAGGAGCAGATAGCAGATATGCTGATGACCTAAAGTCAGTAAAGTTGCCCTGTAGTCTGTCGATGTGCTTTATCTATGACATTTGCAAAGTGTAGTTTTCTAAACTGAAGGCCAATGGAAGTGTACAAAACAACACATATTCAGCCTTACTCTGCAAATACATGTGTGAGATTGTGTTTATATTTGTGTAATGTCTGTAGTATTGACTGTGAATCAGACCAACTTGTATCTGTGGTGAGGATCTGCTAGATTTGACCATGGGTGTATCCCCTCTCGCCATGTGAATTGGTATTACCACAAACTTCACTTATTACAAGCCAGTGGGCAGTCATACAGAATTTGGAGTCACTGTGTTGATTTAGGTTAACAGAACTGGTTGGTGGTGTTACTTCATGGTTACTTCACAGTTAGCCTACTTGTGGCATCTCATCAGACATTTAGATAAAACAAGTTGAACTGACCTTTCCGCAAACTCCTCCCACCTTAGCAACACCTTGCTACACAGTCAAGCTTTCACATCTCCCAGGCTCTCAGCATTGGTATGAATGGCGAGGCAACATGTTTTTCAACCGTGTCAATTTCGGCTTTACCCAAAGAAATCACAAGCAATTTTTGGAAAAAGGAGAAGATCTCAGATCGAAGCAGGCAAAAGGGTCTGCAATATGCTTATGAAGGCTACATCCACAACATTACATGCCGTGTTTGTAGCCAGACAAATGAGTTCCGGATAGAGGCACCGGTAGGCTATAGCTACGACTGGATTCGGGTTTTCAGGTGTGGATTGCCCATCAACAAAATGCTGCAATGACATTGAGAAACATCAGTGAAAATAAACTTACAACAGTAATGCTGAGGCTAACAGGTTCATTCCAGCTATATGTATGTGTTTTATTATCTACACAGTTGCTGCTACGCAAACATGACAGGTGGTAAAAACGAAGCGTATTTGAAGAAGGGGTTTTCTCACGTTTTCGAAGCAGTGGGTGGATTTTAGCGACACTAATATAGCTTCTTAGCGGGAGCGTGTCTATGTTCCCACAGCTCTATGTTCCCACAACCCTATATTCACACATTTCTAAGAGTTTTCAAATTCAGGTACTATAGTCCCACATTTCTAGACCCCCTATGTAAGTTCAAGCAAGATTTGATCTTTGATATTATTTGCCCCCAATTGTGCCTTCCAGGTAGTGGGGTTTAGTTTTGCATCCACATTCCACAACGATTTTATATTCATCCACCTCAGCGATCCTTTTTGAAATCGACCTCAGCAATCATTTTTAGAATCAGTTTCAGAATCCTCCATTGTAATGTGAACGGAAGGGCTAACTGGATAAATATTACCTGTGTTGGTGTAAACATGCCTTATCGGAGCATATTGCTGTGGGAAAATAGGGTCTAATTTAAAAAAAAAATCTTTGTAATGTGAGAGCATGTGGGGCTGTGGGAACATAGGGCCCAATTTCCCAAATCTCCTAAGAAATGTGGTAACATAGGGTTGTGGGAACATAGGGCTGTGGGAACATAGAGCTGTGGGAACAAAGAGCTGTGGGAACATAGAGCTGACCCCCTTCTTAGCTACCTTGGAACAAACATAGACCTGTGCTTCTGTTTATGTTGCTGATCCACAGCAGGCATTTCTCTCTCTGGGGCTTGGGTTTCGGGAAGGGATGAAATTTTATCCCTCCCTCCAGCCTTTTTGGATATCGGCTGTCAGAATTACACACGCCATAAGCGCAACGTTTCATTTTCTCTTCTCGAGTAGACGTCTCTCTCATAGACTTCCATTCATCAAAATGGCTAGCTTGGCTGAGGTCGCGAGCTTAGTAACCAATTGCTATGCTATGATTGGTCAGTTACCGTTTTGGGGGTTTGGTCGCGGAAAGGTCAATTGTAGAAGGTCTCCGACACTAAACACTGGAATCAGTATTCATTGTGTTGTTTTGCCTCCAGACAAGCTGGTTCTGATCCCTGAGAGTAAGACCTGGAATGAAGCGCTGCAGCACTGCAGAAACCTCAATATGGACCTGTTGTCTGTGCGCTCTGAGGAGACCCAGCAGTGGGTGAAAGAGCTGGTCAAAACTGCCTCCACCGATTACGTGTGGCTGGGCCTGCGCTATGCCTGTGGGCTGGACTGGTTCTGGGTCTGTGGAGAGACCGTCTGCTATGCATAGAATTTATTAAGAGGAAAAACCCATTGAGATGGGACATCTCGTTTTCGATGGGACCTCTAAGAAACATAGAACACAAACATCCATTCATACATACAGACAAGCAGACAGACAAATGCTCACCCTCACCCCAGATACACCCAAGTTCTCCACTGTTAAACAAATAACATTCCACTGTTAGGGTCACATACATATAAGAGTCAGTAAAATAAATAGATAAATGAAAACAAAGAGAGTTATCTCTTTTTCTCTATTTAAATAAGAAGATAAAGTAATAATAACACCAACAAGAGAAAAAACAAATGAATAAACAAAAAAATAGACACACAAAAATATTTGGCAAAAAAATAAAATAAAATAAATAAATATATAAAAGATATCACACCTGGTGATTACAGGTGAAAGTTCTATGTAAGTGATTTCTAAGTGATATCTTAAACTGTTGGAGAGAGGCATGAGATCTAAGGGACCTGGGCAAACCATTCCAATCAGAGGGAGCTTTATATTTAAAAGCTCTCCTACCTATTTCTTTGGATATGTTTGGAACGAAAAAGAAAAGATTATCAGTATCTCTTAGGCTATATGGTGACTGATATAGGATCAGGTGTTGTTTTAAGTATGGTGGAAAATCAGAAAAAATACATTTATGAATAAACTGTAACCAATGAAACTGACGTCTAGCATTTAATGAAAGAAGATTTAATGACTGATACATCTGACAGTGGTGCGTCCTAAAGGGACATCGCAAAGCAAATCTACAAAGACTATTGAAAATAACATCAAGAGGTTTTAGATTGAATTTAGCCGTATTTTGGTAAATAACATCTGCATAATCAATTATAGGCAGTAACAGTTGCTTGACCAATTGTAATCTGACTTGTTTTGTAAAACAGTTGATTGATCGATATAGCATTCTCAAATTGCAATTAATTTTTTTCACAACAGAATTAATATGAGGTCTAAAGGTCAATTGAGAATCAAGCCAAAGGCCAAGATATTTAAACTCTGCAACATTTGCTAGAGATGATCCATCCAAAAATTTTACATCCAATGTATCATTTTGCCTGGCAAGTGCGGATCTAGTTGGAAAAAGCATGCTATATGATTTACCTTTGTTCAAAAGCAACAGATTAGAAGAAAACCAAGTTTGAATAAGATTAAAGTCTGATTGTAGTGAGGAGTTAATTGTAGATATGTCATGTTTACATGTATACAAGACAGTATCGTCTGCATATAAATGGATCTGACAGTCTAAGCAAGACTGTGGGAGGTCATTTATAAAGATGGAAAATAAGAGGGGCCCTAGGGAGGAACCCTGAGGAACTCCAGATTCAATTATACTAGGCTGGGAGAGAGCTGTCTTAAAAGAAACACATTGTCGTCTGTTATGTAAATATGAGTTAAACCAGAGAACAGCTGATTTAGAGAGACCTAGAGCAAACAGTTTATCAAGAAGGATGTAATGATTGACCATATCGAACGCCTTTGAAAGGTCAACAAAAATTGCACCGGTGGACATGTTGTTATCTTGTGCAGAAAATATATCATTAGTGAATGTAGTGAGAGCTGTTGTAGTAGAATGATTAGGTCTAAATCCAGATTGAAATGGTGTCAAAAGGGAAAAGTCGCTGATGTATTGAGACAATTGCTTAAAGATAAGCTTTTCAAATATTTTAGCCACACTACTGATAATAGAGATTGGCCTATAATTGTTAACGTCAAGTGCATCACCGCCCTTATATAACGGTGTTACTTTTGCAAATTTCCACATTAAGGGGGTTACATTGGTGGAAAGTGATAAATTAAATAAATCACAAAGAGGAAATGCTAGAACGTTAGATGAGAGTTTAATGAACTTAATATCTAAGCCATCAGGACTACATCCATTAGAGGACCTTATTTCAGAAATTGCCTGTTGGACATCTGAGGGACGAATTGTAGAGAAGGAAAATGAGTTGTTCGGAGTCTTTACTGTACTAGAAAAGGAAAGTTCCAATGGTTGTGAACAGCAAATAGAGGAAAAGTGTTGATTGAGGGCATTAGCAATCGAAGTAGGGTCGGTGATAATGTTGTTGTCCACTCTAAGTTTAACAGGAGAGTCTTTACTAGTTTTATTAATTAAAGAGTTAAGTTTCTTCCAAAATTGTTTAGGGTTTTTAATGTTGTTTGATAAAGAACATTTATAATAATTAGATTTAGCATTCCTTGTTTTAGTTGTACAAACATTTCTTAGTTTCTTATAATCAGACCAGTCAGAGTCATCCTTTGTTGTATGATACTTAGCCCAGGCCTTGTCTCGTTGTTTAAATAAATTGATTAAGTCGCCATCAATCCAAGGTAGGTGACTACCCTTAACTCTGACAGATGTCCAAGGTGCATGTGTATCTATTACTCTGAGAACCTCTGAGAGAAAGAAGTTCCAGGCATCTTCAACATAAGGAATCAATTGAAATCTGGACCAGTTAATGTTAGTTAGATCTTGGATAAAAGCCTCCAAATTCATTTTTTTATACTGCCTTATTCTAATAACTTTTGGTGGAAGTCTAGGTAATTTTATTTTCCAAACACAATAAACAATTGAATGATCACTGAAACAGTCAGGTAAAACCCCAGATTTGGAAATTCTATTTGGGTGAGTAACCAATATCCAGTCCAATAAAGATTTTGACTTATCAGACACCCTAGTTGGATCAGTGATAAGTTGAGTAAGATTTAAACCATTAAATAGATTCTTCTCATGGGAGGATGAAGGATCAAGCCAGTTGCGAATGAAATCACCCAGTAAAATCAACTCATTTGAATGGTCTAAGGAATTAATGGTATTAAGAATACAATTTGTTGATTCAACAGGAGAATTTGGAGGTCTATAAATGTTACCTATTGTAACACGCTTGTTTTCATGAAGTATAATATTAACAAATAAACACTCAAAATATACAGGTCTTTCATTGGGCATAACTATTTCAGATGACAGGTCTGAGGAGATGTAGGTAGCCACTCCCCCACCACGTGAACCCCTATCACATCTGTACAGAGTATAGCCATCAATTTTAATTCTTGCATCAGATATATCATTATTTAGCCATGTTTCAGAGATGGTGATAATATTAGGCTTGTTATAAGAAAGCCAAGCCCTAAGTAAATCAATTTTATGTATTAAACTCCTAATATTTAGATGAATAATGAAGAGACCCTTACCTATTCTGAGTATTTAGAGATAATGGAGAGGGAGGGACAGGAGGTGAAGAGGGGGGAGGAGAGCATGACTTACAAACATAAATAACTATACACAGACATAGACATTTACACAAACATACATTCAAACACACACATGAATACACAAATAGGCAACGCATAGCCTTTGAAATAAAATGAGATGGGCGAAAAAAAAGGAGAAAAATGCAGACTCAGGTCGCATAGTTATATTTTGGAATGCTTTATATTGAATATGACCATATCCCAGTGTACAAACCTTTTTATCAATAATTACCCCATGGGCTATGTATAAAACAAACAAACAAACCAAAAGTAATTATATCGTCATGGGCCTGAAATATAGCCTAGGCTACAACATACCGCTAACGTTAACAAAAAATTAGCAAGGCCGTCAAAAGCCACTGGGTTGAAAACGTCACGCTATTTGCATCAGTAAATGAGAAAGCATTCCATATTGTATAAACCCTCAAAATATGCTATAGGTATAGCCTGTAACAAAAAAAAAATCCAATATCGCCACACTACACCACTAACGTTACAAGCAAACAAAATAATTCTGCATCCATTTCGTCAAGAACATAAACCACTACAAGTAACGGCCTACAGGCAAAGAAAATATTCAGCATCCATTTAATCACAAAACATAAATCAATAGTAGGCAATAGACCAATTCATTGTTCAGGACAACATTGCAATAGGCAAACAAAGCATTATTCATAAATCATCATAGTTCAATTATACCTTGCAAGAGGTGAACTGTCCGTCATTCAGGTAACGTTAAGTCCTGAAGAAACTTTTCAGCTTCCATTGGAGTCTTGCAAGTCACCTTCTTGCCATCAGAAGTGATTTTCAGTAGCCTATAGCAGGATAATGTAAGGAGTAATCCAAGTTGCGATCGCGCAGTTTCTTTTTTACTTCATCAAACTCCCGACGCTTGTTAAGAAGGCTGGCGCTGAAATCCGGAAAGATATGGATACGTTTATCATTGTACTTGAGTTCATCTTTTTCACGGGCAATTCTCAGGATTTTAAGCTTATCCTGAAAACTGAGAAGCTTCACTAGGATAGGCCTGGGGGCAGGATTCTTCTTGTTCTGGGTTTGGTGCAAAGGAGACCGATGAACCCGCTCTAGAACCGGAGGTGTCGGAAAGTTTTCCTCGCCCAAAAGCTGCTGGATAAGGCCCCCGATGAAACCATAGATGTTTCTCCCCTCGGCTTTCTCAGGAATATGAATGAAGCGAAGGTTGTAGGCCCTTGTTCTGTTCTCAGCATCATCCAATTTCTCTCTCAGGTAGGAGTTTTCACCCTCTAGCGACTTCAGGCGATTTTGTACATCAGATAGGTTATCTTCATTGGAGCTGACCCTTTTTTCAAGCTCCTCAACATGATCGCCTAAAGTTGATAATGAAGTTTGAATTCGTGATAAACTTAACTGGATAATGTCCATTTTTCCATCGAAGTGTGATAACATTTCAGCTTTAAATTGTTGCATTGTGTCCATGAAGAGCTTGTTGGTAACAGACTGATCCATGATGAGTATCAAACTTATAGCGTTAGTCAATGGCTTTGAGAGCGTTGTTTACACAGAGCGTCAAGCATCAACGCATTGATTAATTAACATGATAACTGGGCCCCAGGGCAAGAGCAGGTGCAGGACTGCCAGAGTGCAGGGGCAGTGAAGACTGGAGGAGATGGGGGAGAGAAAGGGAAGTGGGTCAGTCTGCCAAAGACTGAGAAACTCAACTTCATCTGTACCACTGAGGGTGAGTGTTTCTAGTCAGTATTGACATTTGACATTTGTGTATGTGTGTGTGTGTGTGTGTGTGTGTGTGTGTTGCTTCTGATACAAACTGCAAACTGGCTTCAACAGACAACAGATTTGCTTTGTCCCAGATGGAAAGAATCTTCAATGGCACGAAAGTTATGTTTGAGGTTCTAACCTCAGTCTGTGTGTGTGTGTGTGTGTGTGTGTGTGTGTGTGTGTGTGTGTGTTACAGATGAATAGGACTGGATCTTTCCCAGTTGACATCAGAGCTGGAGAATCTCCTCAGGATTCCTAAATCTCCCAGACATGCTCACCACTCATCTCTTCATTAGCAACTATGATTATAATTCACTTACTATCTTATTTAATTTACTATTCAATAGTTATTAACTGACTATATTTTACTATTATTATCATCCACTGAGATGATAGTTAGTTCAGTGGTTTGTGCCAGTGTGCTGTTTGTTACCATTGACCATGATGAAAAAAGTGTAGTTTACTTGTTTTAGACTTCCTGGTTGTTAGCTAGAAATTTTTGGAAAGATTTGCATTTTTATGTAATCCTATTAAAGGAATTATCCGGAGTGAATCAACACATAGCTCTGCTGTTTTATAGTGCTAAGCGCTATTGATAGCCACCACAATGTCCGAATTACGTGCAACACAGGCTGAGATAGCGATAACAGCTAATGGTAAGAGAATGGGCCATGTCAAAACGAAACCAAATCGAGTACAGTAGGTTTCGTTTTGACATGCCCCATTCTGTTAGTGTTAGCTGCCGTTTCGCCAACTTGGTCTGCTTTGCTCGAAATTCGGTCATGTGGTGGCAATACACTATAAAACAGCAGGGCAACGTACTGTATTGATTCACTCCGGATAATTCCTTTGGTTGGTAGCCTATAATCTACCCTAGCAGTAGCAAATTGATTTGCTCCACGAGTTTAGCCATCATCTATAGAGAACTTTAATATTCAACCCTCGTTTGGGGGGCGGGGGTCATAACACTCTAAGTGGTAGTGATGCGCGGGCCAGCCCGTGACCCGCGGATAAACGCGGATAAACCCGCGAGTCGGGCGGATTTGGGTAGAACTTTTTAAAAGTATTGCGGGTGCGGGTGGGTCGGGTCTAAATGTGAAAACGCACTTACCAACTTGCATATGTATTGAGTAGATTTTGATAAAGTAGGCTAATCTATGACATTTTGCATAGTGGAATCTGTAAATGTAAATCAAATGTAACATACAAGGCTGTTGACGTGACTGCCATTTCAAATGCAGGGATCACTCATTGCGCACAGCTTCCATTCAGCATTAGCTGAGCATATAATTATAAAATATTTTCAGAAATATTAAAACCTAACCTAAGAGTCCAGCTCACATTTTACTCACTATTATCCTATATCTAAAGGGAGTTTTAAATTATAACATGTATTTTTACAAAGGTGTCCATCATCATCACGATTTCCCTCTCCTTGCAATGCTGGCAAGAGCAGTGCAATGCGTTCCTGCAACCAGCACATCAAGCGAATGCGCGTTCAGTTCAGCAGGTCTCTGGCATGGACGGCACATAGGAGATGACGGATCCCATCATGGGCACTCCGAAGTGTTTTTTGGTTATTATTATTTATTACGGACGCGAGCGCCGAAAAACAAAATCGCGGGTGACACAGATTTGCTTCATTGTCTTTCGGAGGCTTTAGTATGGGTATATCTACGCCTATAATGGAGGTATTTGGTATCAAATTAAAGTAGTTAACCGGAGGCATGCATTGGTCCCACTTGTAATGTACTTGCTTGAGAATAAAGGGGTTCAATTTCAGTGTAAAGATCGACCCCATTTTGTTAAGGGAAATATCTTTATCTGGTGTTATAAACTTGCTGGAATTCCATACAATGCTCTGCTCAGCAGGCAGTTAAAGAGACAATAAACGAAGTTGATAGAAGTTCATTTAAATTTGATGGAGCTCTCAAAGATCTGATGTTAAGTTCGTTACATTTGTTAGATCTGATGTTACACGTTTACAAAACCAGTGTGTTTCTGCATAAGCGCTTGTTTGTGTCTGTACAAGAGAGGTGTCTTCCGTGCAATTTTGCACAATCCTCCAATAAAGAACGACATTTAAAAATATGTTGTTTGATAGGCCTAAGCCTAATTAATCTCTCATAAAAATGTATCACAATCTTTCCTGTGAATATAGCGCAAAATCTGGTCATCTGGCCTATGTGTTATAGTGTATTAAACGAGTTCTCTTTAGTTTCCATTTAGATTCAGTGGCAATAGGCTCACTTAATTTTTCCGCGGATCGGGTCGGATAATGGGTCATTATCACAGCATATTTTCGCGGGTCGGGCGGGGCGGTTCGGATTTCCTAATGGGTCGGGTTGGGGCGGGTGCAAAAAAACAAGTAATCGTTGGGTGGGCATTGGGGCATTGTTTGAATCTGTTTGTTCATTGCTCTGGCGTCTTTTGCCCAGAAGCATAGTTGCTAACCAGCTAGCAACTCACTTGGTTGACAATGGGAAATTGCATTGCAACCAACAAACTAGCTAACTAGTTAGCAACTATGCTAACGGACCCCTGATTGGTTGTAGTGAGCTGTCATAGCTCTATCCTACTATCCAATTACGTGCAGCGGCAGTTTGAAAGACAACGCAGGTTCTTGTGCCAGACTATACACTATATGCTATAGTCTGGCTTGTCAGATTACTTATAGTTTGTCAAATGTACAAATGGGCTTCTATGTTACTCTTAATAAAAATGACTTTGATTAGCATTATGGTTGACTGCATTCTTCTTTATGCTTTATAATCAGAGCTATACAAAATCAGGATTAAGGTCAGGATTAAAGGTCCACTATAAAGAATTTTAGTTAATTTTCTAAGAGGTCACTCTGATGCTTAATGACTGCTTGTGGGACAAATGTAGGCTCAATTCACTCTGTGGTCCAAGTGAAGGCCATGTTTGCTAGATCAGCCACCAGCGGCAAACAAATCAACTCATGAATGAAATTGTGTTTATTATCTTGCAGTCAATATCCTTCATGTATCAAATCCACAGGTGTTGACATGGATTTAAGATATATATATTTTTTTAATTGATGACTGTAGGGAGGCTGTCAGAGTTAAAGAAAACATTCTGTAAGAGTTTCATTTTTTTTTTTTTACACTGTAAGCTTATGTAACTGATGACCAAGATGGTATCAATTGTTGCCATTTATCGTGGGATATGATCTGTACAGTTAGGTTCTCAATACCTCATTTTAAAAACCTCATTTTACAATAGGAAGTATGGCTACTTATCTGCCTGTTATGGTTTAAAACTATTTGGCCTATATCCCCAATAGCAAGTGGTCATCTTCGACATACTGTAACCAATGTGTGCATGCGAGGGAATGTTTGTTTACAAAAATCATATTTGCAAACACTGTCAGTGGAGAAGATTTCCATCACCAACAAACAAAGAGGCCCAGTCCAGAGCAGGAACATTCATGCAGATGAGTTTCACTGGACACACACACACACACACACACACACACACACACACACACACACACAGTCCAGAGCAGGAACATTCAGGCAGATGAGTTTCACTTGACACACACATTCACACACGCAAGGTGAGAGGGCTGGCACGCGAACTTTACATACAGGCCAGCTAATTTAAACAGCCGTACCAGTCAAAATACAGCCACTTTCTCAGAGACAACCAGCGGTAGGACTACCAGAAGGGTTAATAAGAAAAGAACAACTACAAAACCACTTGACAGGTAAGATCTCATTATCTTATTGCAGTTAAATATTACACAATCATAATATTCTTCACTCAGTGAGAACGTGTTGTGCCACCTGTCAATGCAAGGAGTACCTAAATGATGAATAGAATTGGGCATTAGACAGACTGTAGGTTATGTTCTTCTGAAAGTCTGAGATTTTTTGAAGACCTTTAAAC
>JAODXP020006977.1:0-2500 GCA_027497455.2 Sardinella longiceps | reverse complement strand
TGCAGAGAGAAACACACAGACCTGGCCAGTGTGAGGAACCAGAAGGAGAATGACAAGATAAAAGAAGTTAGTGGACATAACTATGTCTGGATTGGCCTGTTCAAAGCCTGGGAGTGGTCAGATGGCAGCAACTCCTCATTCCGCCACTGGGGGAGTGGAGAACCCAACAACAAGAATGAAGCGTGCACTGAAATGAGAGAAGATGGTCTGTGGTATGATGTAGGCTGTCAGTATGAACACAACTTCATCTGTCATGAGGGTGAGTCACTATTCCTTTACTCAGGTTGATGGGGATCCAGTCCCAAGCAACAGCCTGATCATGAGTAGAGATAATTATGCTGATGACCTGCTGTTAAGTCAGTAGTCTGTGGATGTGCTTTATCTATGACACTTGCAAAGTGTATAGTGTCTATTTTTCTGACCTGATGCCACAATATGCAATAGGTTATAATAACGTGCAAGTCAATGGAAGAGTACAAACATGGTTATGGTTTTTATTGTTTCCCAAAACCACAATTAAAATATGACTTTTGGCAATTACAGTATGTGATGAACTCCAATTGCAGAAAACCAACATGAAACACTGGAATCAGTATTCATTGTCTTGTTTTGCCTTCAGTCAAGCTGGTTCTGATCCGTGAGAAAAAGACCTGGAATGAGGCGCTGGAGTACTGCCAAGAGCACAATGTGGACCTGGTGTCTGTGCGCTCTGAGGAGACCCAGCAGTGGGTGATGGACCTGGTTAAAACTGCCTCCACTGATCATGTTTGGCTGGGCCTGCGTCATGCCTGTGGTGTGGGCTGGTTCTGGGTCTGGGGAGAGACCGTCTGCTATGATAACTGGGCCGAAGGGCAAGGGCAGGTGCAGGGCTGCCAGGGAGTTGGGGCAGTGAAGTCTGGAGGAGACGGAGGGCAGTGGGTCAGCGATGTAAAAGAAACTGAGGAGCTCAACTTTATCTGCACCATTGAGGGTGAGTGTGTTTCTAGTCATTATGTGACATTTGTGTGTGTGTGTGTGTGTGTGTGTGTGTGTGTGTGTGTGTGTGTGTGTGTGTGTGTGTGTGTGTGTGTGTATGTGTGTATTTGTCACTTCTGATACAAACAGCAAACTGGCTCTATTAGACAACTGATTTGCCTAGTCCTAGATGGAAAAAAAGAATCCACAGTGACAGGAAAGCTATGTTTAAGGTTCTAACCTGTGTGTGTGTGTGTGTGTGTGTGTGTGTGTGTGTGTGTGTGTGTTACAGATGAATAGGACTGGATCTTTCCCAGTTGACATCAGGGCTGGAGAATCTCCTCAGGATTCCTAAATCTCCCAGACATGCTCACCACTCATCTCTTCATAAGCAACTATGATTATAATTAACTATAAACTATTATAATCTATAATTAACTATATATTACAAAGTAATTATAAAGATCTGTAGACTAATTAACTATTCTTTGTTGTCCTACTTTGAGAACCTGCTCTAGATACACAAGATATAGCTCAGTTGTCTCCATGTGTTTTGTGTGTGATGTTGATGTTTTTGTGGTCATCATGTGAATTTGTATTGTCCAGGGGATGAATGAAATGCTATCTTGTCTATTTTACATCATGTCATGTTTAGGCATCACAAAAGTACAGTTTAATTGCATTTGTTTTTTTTAGATTTGCATGATCAACCTTCTGGTATATCAAATGTACAAAGAGGCTACTATGCTACTCCTAATAAAAATGATTGTCATTATGGTTGACTGTATTCTCCTTTATGTTTTATAATCTTAGCCATACAAGCACATGATGATTAGGATTATATGACTGTTAAGATGAAAGACTATAAAGAATTGAAGTTGGTTCTCATTGATTCTTATTACTCCCTGCAAGTTAAATTAAGGCTCTAGAAACTTGACAGGCTCAAGTCAAAGCAGAAATGTATTAAAGTAGGCCCACTGCTCCAAAAAGTGGTTCAAAATACCCTTGTCATGTTATCTTGGTCAGGAGGCATCTGTCAGGTTCCAATTTCGATTCCATACTGTAGGTGGCCTAATATGTCAAAATATGCTGTTAACAGAACTGGCCACTAGGTGTCAGCATTGGTTTTAGATTGTGTCAAATTCTCAATAAAACAAAAACAGAATTCAGAATACGGTTCCAGAAAAGACTGAACGGTAGGCCAAACTGAGAGTGAGCTTATGGTGTTATTTAGGAAACTGCCCATTCACCAATTGATCTCATGTTGTAGGCCGACAAATTTTTCTTGATTTAAGATTGTGGTAAAAACATTCTCAGATTCATGTGTGATCATTCTGATCCAATATTATCAAGAGACACTCAACCCTGGTTCACTAGTCACCTTTTAAAATATTACATATTCTTTGAATTCTTTGAATTTTATGACTAGGCCTGTAATAATAATCAATCAATTAATTAATTAATTAATCACACAATAACTTTTAATGAGCTCAATACGTTTTCTGGCCGCAATACATTTTATTTGCATGCTTGTTTGTTTTCCTCG
>JAODXP020006976.1:25000-68521 GCA_027497455.2 Sardinella longiceps | reverse complement strand
AAGGAGATCAGGTACATTCTAAAGAATGTTTGACGTTGAAGTAACATTACAAACTTTTTCTTTCTCCACAAAAGCCGTGAAAAGTTAACAAATGAAATCTAAAAGACGTTTTTGTCGTCTTTTTTTTTTTTTTTTGTGAAGTAGGCTAGTTGTGTAATAAGCGGGAAAATGTGACGTATCATTTGAGAACAAATGGCTGTTGGTGCAGGAAATATTTTTTTCTATTATGACTGGAGGACATACAATATCACACAGTTTAGGCTGTATAACTAATTCACAATCTTGTCTGGTCCGATATATAATAGGTCCATATGTGCTGAGTTCCTATTGTCTGTTGGAGCTTCTGACGGTGGCATATTCACAGTCTTGCCTGATGGTAGCAGCATCAGTGTGTGGACGGTCACTGCAGTCAGGCTTTGAGTGGAAACTGACAGAGGAGTAGTTGACATCAGCAACAGCATCAGAGGGGGAGGGACTTCCTGTGGCTGAGCTGAGGTCATGCTGTGAGACAGGAGAGAGAGAGAGAGTGTGTGTGTGTGTGTGTGTGTGTGTGTGTGTGAGAGAGTGAGTGAGAGAGAGAGAGAGAGAGAGGAGAGAGAGAGAGAGAGAGAGAGAGAGAGAGAGTGTGTGTGAGTGAGAGAGAGAGAGATGGAAATATGTAATAATGGATTGAAATTGAGTAAAGTAATACAGATTTAAAGACATAATTGGAATGTCAATGAGAATGTAAAGAGACAGTTCAACACTCATATGGAATTGCAAAGTTAGAAACCACAAAGAGAGAGGGAAAGAGAAAAAATTGCATAGTGCAGTTCCCCCATGTCTGTAGCTGTGAAAGAGTGACTATGAGACTTGTCTCACCCCTTGATCACTGTGGTTGTCTCTGTTAGTCTGGGATGGAGAGACTGGGGGGCCTGTGACACAGATCAACCAATCAAATGCTTTCCTCAACCAACCACATCTATATATACAAGTCAAAAACTCGACTGTGTGTTTGTGTCTATCTGTATAAGGGTCACTAGGCAATAGACTGAGTATTTGCTAACCTCTTTCACACACACACACACACACACACACACACACACACACACACACACAGCTGAACACCACTAACCGCTTGTCCTCTGTCTCCTGTAGGCGATGACGATTATGATGCCTATCAGCAGAACGACAGCAATAAGGGCCACTGCAATGACCACAGCAGTTCCTATTGGGAGAATTGACCAACACCATTTCATAGTTTACCCACTATCAGATGTATTTTACCTTGGACACATGCAATACAATATTTAGTTATTACAGATCCATGCATGTAATAAGTAATGAAGAATATATCATCCATACAGTACCATTAAATGGAGTGGTTTGGGAGCCTGGTGTTGTAAGTGAAGACGGTGAAACGGTTGGTGATGAATCTGAAAATGTAAACAAAATAGTATACAGCATACAGTACAGTATAGCAGTGTCCAAAACATTGAGCAGACACAAATAGTGGAGGACAGAAGTGGTCATATTTCTGTCTTGAATGGGGCACAGAGAATCACTTTCAGTTACTTTTTCCTACTCCCCATTTAGTTAACACAGCATTTCTTTTAGGCCCATCAAATTTTCTTTTTCCAACGGACAGCACACTGACAAAATATGGGCAACTGAATTGTTAGTTTCACTTTTGCCAAATTCCATTGCAGATAGTGTCCTGGATCACCAATCACCACGCAAGTTGAATCAGTTCTTACTGGTCCCATTGCACGTGAAATTTTCATCTATATCCGTGCAGAACTTTTGAGTTAGGTTGTACACAGACAGACAGACACTGGCGAAAGTATAACCTCCTTTGGTGGAGGTAATAATTACCAATGCTGAGTTGAATCCTCTTGATCAGAGTGATGAATGTGTCTGGTTCTCCTGCTGCTCCTGCTCCACACCAGTAATCTCCTCCATCTCCTTCAGTTAGCTGGAGCAGCGTCACTGAGAACTTTACTTCACTGCTACTGTTGGATAAGACTTGTATTTGTCTCTTGTATGTTCCAGATGGTTTGAGTTCAGAGCAGGTTAACTTTCTCAGACGGTGGCAGAGGTACTTGGTTCTGTATGTGTAGGGTTGTGGGAAAGTGCAGCTGATGTCAGTACTGCCCCCATGAATGCCAGTCCGTGATAAAGAATCCATCATACCTGCCAAAGCTAGAGCACAAAAATCATTATATTGCTGAGCTCTCTACGCCCCCACCCCATCACACACACACACACACACACACACACACACACACACACACACACACACACACACTGCCTATCTCTCATTGACACAAGAAAATATTACAAAGTTAAAGTTTGCAACTTAAAAGCATTAATATAGTGAACTGAATGTACAAACCCTCCTTAACCTCCAGATACAGTATGTCAGTAGAGGTCGCAGGTGAAGAGTTCTCCACCACACACTTATAGTCTCCACTGTCCTCAGTAGTCAGCTCAGTGATCAACACCCTGAAGTTTCCCTCTGATGGGTTGTCATACAGAGAGAACTTTCCACTGGGTGCTGGACTGTTGTTACTATCTGCCTTTATATCACTGGAACAGGTGGACCTGGATCCTTTACAGAAATACTTCCTGTTGGTTTTGTAGAGTGTGTCATATTTACATTTAATGAGAACAGCGCCACCCTTATGTCCAGTCACAATAAAGTTGTCAACTCCACCTGTTAGGGAAGAAACACTTAGATTACAGTCAGAGATAAAGAGAGTTATCCTTTCCAGGTACTAATATTAGCGATGTAAATCCATACCCTGGTACAGTAACAAACGCACGTTATATTTCCATTGTGTGATTTTTTTTTTGTTAATTAAAGGTGACATAGAATGGATTAATTAATGGAGTATTGTATCTCTGATGTTAAAATACAATATATTCAATTGTATTTTTTCAAAAAGAAGATCAAGTGACATTTTACAAGCCTAGTTAACATCTCATATTTAAGATGTGTAACAATGCCTCACTCTGGCCACCTTAATTGAACTGCAATGGCTTTGTGCTATTTGACATCATTTGTAGGCTTTGTTCTAATTCGCCCATGATTTAGTGGCTGTTTCTTTATGTAGGATTTCCATATGAAAGAGGGCAGAACCATGCTTCATGTTCATTATAGCTCTTTGACCATGCACAACCTCTCTTAAATCATCAAAGCCAATGTAAAAGTGGGTTTCCATTCTATGTCTCCTTTAATATTTACCACTCAGATTTTTGCCACTTAATATTTGCCAATAATTGTGCCGTATTTAATTTGGAATGTCTTTTAAAAGTCACCTCTGTTTCAATAATTTGAACAAATGCCAAAGCAAATTAAGCTAAAGCCATTTCTGTGCGAATAAAGACTTTAAACAATATATTCTGGCTAAACACACTTAATTGAGCATCAAAATACTGTTTCACAATGGGGTGATCGGTTTTGAGAAAGACTTACTTTTTGACTACTTTGACTACTATTTGTTTCAGTGCATGGATTTCCTAAATTGGCAGCCCCACCATTGGCCTAGCTTTGTGTAGGTGCCCAAATACAGCATTTGTTTTTGCTGACTTAACTCGATGGCGATGTAACTCGAGGTAAGAGACTGAATAACCCATTTTCATAAATAAAAAAGGTGGAATATCCCTTTAACTTTCGATTCAACTCTGGGCCAACACCCAGGCTGACTTTCCTTACGTAGCAACTGTATTACAATGCAAGTGATTACAAAACTGTTTTTCAAGATGACAACTGAAAGTAACATAGCATCTCTAAATTTAAGAAATGTAAAGGATTTTCAGATTACTGTGGTGTGAAAGGGGAAAAGAAGCACCTTGCTATGTCTTTTGGTTATTTATGAATTGCCGACTTTTGGTTTAAACTGTCTGACATATTGTGGTTACTGTTACAGTTTTGAAAACATGACCAATAACATTTCATGCCCTTCCACATATTCAACAACATTGAGGTATGATTTACCTGAAAGAACACCCAGAAGTGCAACAGCCAGAATCTCCATCCCAAATTGTTAGGCCTATCTGTTGACAATCATTTAGTTTCAACATTTACAGCACTACACTGTGCTGTGTGTGGCCAACCCCACACTCCTTTTTAGATATATTCTCTTCCTGTTCAGAGACACATGTGGTTTTGCGCAACTATTTTCTGGCCTCTGAAACGTCTGAGGAAACCTTCTTCCTCTTTATCTGTAGCACATTCATACAGTACCAACAAAATACATTGACTGTATTGTTTTCTTTAATTTTTACTTTATTTACAGTATGTATATTTGTACAAAAATTTCTTCATGATTTTTTGTTAATGCACAAGGGATAAAATGAAGCTGCAGTTATGCTGCAGCAGAGTGAAATTACTGATCTAGAATCTAGATCAAGAAGGTGCTCTGCAGGACAAAAGTGTGAATTGCAGTCTGAAGCAGAAATTAGGCCTAGGTATTTTACAACTTAAGTAGATGAGTAAAATTTGCAACACTTCAGAAAATGAAGCAATTTTGAGGCACATGACAAACCACTACAGAAGGCCACTGGATTGTGTCATAAGTTGCAGACATTCATGTGAAAATACCCCTCAGATTTATCTATGAAATGCACAGACAGAATGAAGCGATTGTGTTACAGTTAAGCACAGTGAAATTATTGATCCACAACATGGAGCTCTATGATAAAAGTGTGAATTGCAATCTGAAGCTAATCTGGCTAACGCCGAACTAAATAATCACAACTGATGTTTAGACTGGAGACCCACCTATTTGTTTTCTCGTACAGGAAGTATGGTTCACGATTGTCCAGAGCCGTTTATTGGGCACTATGAATGTCTTATAAGCATCTACATAGCTTATGTAGCTCATAGCCAAACATATCAATTATACTAGAGCCACTTAATGATGTAATATTACTGTAAATCAAGTGTGCAAGGCATCATGGGTAGTCGCAGGCTAGTGTCGAACTGTGATTTGATCCCAAAAGCAGGGCTAGAGTTTAGCCATGGAGACCTTACCGCTTTGCAGAGCAAAATGAAACGGAATGCAAATATATAGATGCGGATGTGGATGTTTTAGGTGTTGATGATGTCAGAGATGTTGCTCATGTATTACCGGATCTGATGGGATACATTTTGAATTATCATGAACACAACGATAATCCTGAACAATCAGACAGGGTCCTATTTTTGTTTCTTTTTTCTTTTTATCATTGTGCATTTTCTTCATTGCTATGGCACTGATGCGCTGGATTTAAACTCTAACACTAATTTTACATTAACGCTGCTACTTGCACCGTATCTACTAGCTCTGCTTATGAGAGAAATATTATCTTGCTCAAGAAGTAGCCAAGCCAAACAGCAATGAAATGATCACAAAACCAATACCACACAACAACCCTCCAACACTAAGTAGAAAGAGAGAGAGAGAGAGCGAGAGAGAGAGAGAGAGAGAGAGAGAGAGTAAAATTGTTACTGACCACCAATCATCAGTTGAGTCTTGCTGATCAGAGTGATGGATTCACCTACAGTTTCCTTTACTCCACACCAGTAATCTCCAGCATCTTCTGCAGTCAGATTCTCCAGGGTCACAGATACAGAGCCAGAGGGAAGAATTTGGATTTTTATCTTCCCTTCTTGAAGGAGGTTGAAGCAGATCAAGTTCTTCCGACGCCAACAAAACACTTAAATTCTGTTTTTGTGTGTTTCATGGAAGGTGCAGATAAATTCAACACTCTCCCCAAAATGATGAGAGATTGCAGTAGATTGCCATAGACCTTAAAATCCGAAAAGATATATAAAAAAATTACGATGTTAAAAAATCTGATATCTGAATATTATGTAGATAGCAGTTTAAATAAAGAATCCCTCTCTCATCTACCTTTTGCAAATCATGAGTCATCTTTACCAACCTGCAGTAACATTCAGACGGATGTCAGTGATGATTTTATTTTCATAGTTCTCCACCACACACTTGTACACTCCACTGTCCTCAGTAGTCAGTTGAGTGATCAGCACCATGAAGTTCCCCTCTGATGGGTTGTCATACAGGGAAAACCTTTCATCTTTCAAACGTGTGTCATCATGACTATCCACAATTACATTATCAGAACAACTACCATTTATTATTTTACAAAGATATTTCCTGTCACTACTGTATGGTTCACGGTAGTCACATTTCATAATGACTGTGCCACCTTGGAGTCCTTTAAGCTGAATTGTCTGGGCCCCATCTGTAAACAATCAAGACCCCCATACCCCAATACACACACACACACACACATACACACACACATTCCATTGGGTGAATTTACTTAATAGAGACACACAAATGTCACAGAAATAGTTTAACTTCAGTCATGTCAGAACTTACCTGTGAGAAGGAACAATATGGAAATCACAAGCATTCTCATTACTATAAACACTCCTCAGTTTGATAATTTCTCAGGACGTTTTGCAGTACTGGTGTCATGCCTATAGTGGCCTAAGTGTATATGTGTCAGTGAGTATACATTTAGTCACTTCCCTTCCTCTTCAGAATCGCTTTTTTCTCTCTAATGCAACTGACATCACAGCTTCCTCATGGCAAAAACTTGTGTTATTTTAGCGACACCAGAAATAGACCACAGAAAACACAAACATGTTTCTTTGACTCTGAAGAAGACGTTACAACGTCGAAACGTTAGTCTTGGCACTTGCCCAATAAAACAGTTATTTTTCCACATCTGAAGATGCTCCGGTGACTCTCTTCCTTGCCTACTATTACCAGTCCTTTCCCGTGACGCACCAGATTGTGAAGTACAGGAGCGCGGAGGATATCTCCCTTTTCTACGCGATGTTTCTTGTCATTTCCCCTCCTGTATGCCTGACTGTTCAGACCAATCAATGAGCTGGTCTGTTCATGAACATGGAAATGCATTGAGACCAATTAATCGTTTATCAATTGCAAAATGCACTTTATGCAGACAAATAACCAATGCAAATCAAATCAAATCGAGACATATTGTCATTGTGTTCATACCAAGGGAACAAGAAAAGAGAAGGTGTTTATCCATTCATATATCCCACTGTACCAATATAAATGCTACTATGACAACTACTGAAAAAAACGCTTCATGTATTAAAATGCTCTCAATAAATAGGTGGAGGGCAACAGATTAAAATAAGTGTCAATAAGTCCAGTGAGGAGATTTTAAGGCACTGTTGTGTCTGGCAGCTTGAGACAGGAACACTTATAGTTCTATTTATTCTCTACCTCTCCTCAAGCAAAGGAAATTGGTTTTATTTTCTCTCACATACACTTCAGCATGCCACATCATGCATGAAGTCCAGCCTGTAGAAAACTGCCCACTACTGGACAGAAATGGTATTTGTTTATTGGTGCAGCTGCCAGTAGGCTCTGCCTATACCACGCTGTGTCCTGTCCACCCCATTTTGGCCTCCATTTTGGGCCAAGATGGAAATGTCAAAATATTTTGCTTGCCTCAGCTGGCCAAATGCTCCTGCACTTTTCTGAGCCTGCATATATGATGCAGGTGCTCATGTAAGGATGCCAAATAAATAAGTTTACTAAATGTGTAGCCACAAAATTAGACATGTCATTTATTTAAAATGTACAAATGGTAGAAAGAAAAATGACATTATGATAAGCTACTCTTCTAAGCTGTCGCTTGAACAGGAAATAATCCTTGTCTTAAAAAATATTCCAGCTCAACGACCCTTTGCGGATCCATTTCTGAACATCATGCAATCTCACAACATTTTTTTTTCTTTTTTTTTTCCAGAGAAACGGTTTGAAAAAGAAGAAGAGGATCCTTGATGGAAACAAATATTCTTATTCTAAGAACACAAACTGACTGGGCAGCAGATTGTTGTGCCTTTGTTTTTGTTTTTTAATCATTCAGCTTGACATCATTAGCCTGACATAGCCCGGCCACAATACTGCTGTTCATCCGTATTGGTCTGGAGGTTCTTTAACCTGACGCGACGCATTCAGTTCTGGTTTGAAATGATTGCGCAGCTCATCTAATCTTCGCTTATTGGCCGGTAGTCTCTCTACCGATGTAAACCCGCCCCTGAAGACCGTCCCCAGACCATGGATACAGATGAAAATTCATATTGTGGGTGGGCTATGTCAGGCTAAGACATCATATTGCAGGCCAATTTGTTTCATTTACATTTGCATTATTTTGATAACAATGGAATATAATGTTGGAAGCGCAGTGCTCCACATTTTTTGAACCAGTGTGCGGAGGCTTATCACAGACAACAGCAACAACAATCATGTAGATATACAGTACAGACCAAAAGTTTGGACACACTTTCCCATTAAATTATTTACTTTATTTTCATGACTGTTGCCTTCAGTGACAATCTACAAAATAAACAAACTTATGAATGGACACGTGGCATTATGTACTTAATAAAAAAAAGTGTGAGATAACTGAAAACATGTTTTATATTCTTGTTTCATCGAAGTATTCTTTTTTTGTTTTGATAACTGCTTTGTCCTCTTTTTTATTTTTTGGATGAGCTTCAAGAGGTAGTCACCTGAAATGGTTTTCCAACTGTCTTGAACAGTTATTCATTCCTAGAGATGCTAAGAACTTGTCGGCTCTTTTGCCTTCACTCTGCGGTCCAGCTCACCCCAAACCATCTTGACCGGGTTCAGGTCCAAAAGTTTGTCATAATCTCACACTTTTTTTGTTAACACATAATTTCATATGTATTCATTCATAATTGTGATGCCTTTAGTGAGAATCTACAATATAAATTGTCCTGGAAATAAATGAATCGCTTTGAATGAGGGGGTGTGTCCAAACTTTTGGTCTGTACTGTATTTTCAAAAAAATAGAAGCAAGGCACTTTTTTAAAAAATGTTATAGGAAAAATGTCCTCCAGGTGGCAATGTGGGGCAGTTCGCTAAAGGTGTCAGGGGCCAGCTGGTGCAGGGAGGATAACACCCCTGTCAAGTATTGTCCCTGAGTATCTTGTCAGATTTCATGATAGATTTCACTGTGAAAGCTATTCTAAGTCCACCGTTTACAGTAAAAACAAGGCTCTTAAAAAGGGTCTGGGGTTCTATGTAATGTTGGTGTTCAGGTGTTGATAAACAGAACCTTCTTCCAGGGTGTTGGGGTTCAGACCATGGCTGAGAGAGTCTTTCTACACATTGCTGGTGTTGAGGTGTTCATACACAGAGTTTTGTTCCATGGTGTTGGGGTTCAATCTCTGGTAGATTCCTTCAGATATTGGTTGGTTGGTCGGAACTACAGCCTGTGATGCAACTGCAGGGTCATTCTCATCCTCTACCGGCTGCAACAGTTAGTCACACACACACAGACAGATCAACACTTAGTGATTTACTCAATGTTTACTCCATGTGATGTAACTCTATGTGATTTACTCAATATTTCTGATAAAAAATGTGTAAACTGGTGTTGAGGAACATGAAAGATGTTCACTCACTTCTGAGGAGGCAGGTGGAGTTATCTGATTCGTAGTATGAGCTGAAATCATAGGAAAGTTACACATCTCTCTCACTTTAGATCAGTGTTTCTCAAACTTTTTCAGACAGAGGACCACTTTGCCCAAAAAAATTTCTTTCAGGGACCACCTGCCCTCACGTCCCCTCTCCATGTCACATAATAATTCACATAATAATTCTCCAGTCACATAAATTACAGGCCTGTCTCATAGCATTCAGTGAGCAACTCATCTTAGGCCTTTAAATATTGTTAGTGAGAAACAGACTAAATTCAGATATTTTTTTGGGCAACCCCCTCGCGGACCACTTGAGCTTTCCCGCGGACCACAGTTAGAGAACCACTGAATGAGTTACAGTGAAGATACTTTTAGACTTTAATTTGCATGCTAGTGGGTGACTTGAAGCTTCTATGCCATTAATTCAAATATGGAGGACAATGGGTAATTTATCACTTGCAATAATGAATTCAATAAACTCTATCTCCTTCACTCTGACTCTCTCCCTCTCTCTGTCTGTATGTTTTTGTCTCTGTCTCTGTGTTTTGTGTGTTTGAAATTTGTGTACCTGTGGTCTTCTTCCATTTGCATATGAAGTATAAGACAACCGCTATTCCAAACACAACCATCCCGAACAATGAGAGAGACAAAATAATAGCTAGAGAGATCATACACAGACAGAGAGAGAGAGAGAGAGAGAGAGAGAGAGAGAGAGAGAGAGAGAGAGAGAGAGAGAGAGACACGACTTGACCACATGGATTATATATATCACATAGATTTGACACACAAGTGCTATAAATAAGACCGTATAGCAAACCGACAGCACTAACTGAATGAGGCACATAGCAGGTGTAAATTAAAGTGTGAACTTCCATGACCCCTTCAGTTAGTGTTATGTGTATGGATTGTTTCACACCAGATTTCTCCTTCAGTGCGTACATCTACACAACAAAGTATGTGCATCTGATTGATTTCAACATGTGTCACCACCTGCTAACCTGGTTCTCACGCAGATGGATATTTCTCATCCATCTCAGATGGATGTTTCTCATCCATCTGGAATTTTGTCGGTTGCCCAGCTGTTTTCTGCTGTGACGGGGCGGGGGGTGTATTCAAAAAAATCTCGAACCTGATTTCGAAAATTCAATGTGCGTGTCATGTACTACTTCTACGTGACTACTACTTCTATGCTACGTCATACCAATGAACACCCCGCCCCACGATTGTGATTGGATCTATGGCATACGCGAGCTCACGAAGTTGAACGAAGATGCACAAAGCACAAAGGGTCTGTGTGAGAACCAGGCTACCACCTGCTACCATAAAAAGAATTTGTGAGTGATATCATTGAGTCACACTCATTATTGATATTGTTAGTCATATAATAGCATTGGATCACACACATATCATTGATTAAACATGTATGATGATTAAGAGATCTCATACCAAATAACGATGATGACGATGGTGAGTTCGGTCCTGCAGTTGTTTCATTGTCATGGAGACAATGGTGGCATCGCATGATGAATCACATGATGAAAAATAACATTTCAATGTGAATGTGCAGCACAATTTAACGACACTCAATAACAATCAACAAATATTCAGGCATTTCACTGTCTTACACTGTGATACAAATTTATTAAACACTAATTGCCTGTCAATGTAATAACTGCAATATATTTAGTAATAGTAGCAGTTATGTTTTTCTATTTTTACTGTAAGCAATGCTTAGAGTACCACACTGTCATTAATCTTCCATCTTAAATGCTGTTAAAAAAGTTAGCAATCAGTTGTATGAACAGTGTATGAGAGAGAGATACTATACTACCAATCATCAGCTGAGTCCTGTTGATCAGAGTGATGGAATCTCCAACAGCTTCCTTTACTCCACACCAGTAATCTCCAGCATCTTCTGCAGTCAGATTGTCCAGGGTCACAGACACAGAGCCAGAGGGAAACACCTGGATCTTTCTCAACGGTGTCCCAGGTGGGGTGAGTTTAGAGCAAATTACTTTGTTATGACGGTGACAAAAGTATTTCTTTCTGTTTTTGGATTTCTCAGGGAAAGTGCAGAAGAAATCCTGACTTGCGCCAACAAGATGAGATAAGGCTGTAGATTGCCATCCACCTGTTTTGGAATTACCGTAATGACTTCTTTCTTTATCTTAATCAAGTTTAACACACATCATGGAGTTACTAACATTTTGCACTGATAATTATAGCTCTCATTTCGAATATGAAGCCTGTTAATGGGTGTTTTATGACTCTAAGGCCCGAATCACACACAAACTGCGCGTTCGCGGTGCGGCAGCGGGGCGGTCCGTGAGCGGTGCCTGTGGACTTGGGCATTCACACAAGAAATTGTCTCTGTCGGTCTACTCTTCTCTATACGAGGGTCTGGGATCTTGGCTATTGAGAAATGATTACTTGCTGGAGATGTTTAAATTAGTGCTGGCAAAATTAACTGATTAATCACGTGATTAATCCCAAACATTTAACTCGGATTAACAAAAAATAACTCAGATTAATCCTGATGGATATGGTTCCACTTTCATGGCATGTGTTATGTTCAATTTCAGATAAAAAATTGCTCGGCTATCTAGTCAAACTATACAAAGATTATGGCCTAGCCCCTGTCTGTCCAACAACATGTTTGGGAAACCTTGGGGGAAGGGGACAGGTGTGAATTGCCCCATTTGAGACGAACAAAGCCAACTTTTTAGTATCAGGGCCTTTACAGGCCAAAATAAGGATCCAACATACCCTAGCATCCAAATTTCTTACTGGAGGAAATGAGTTGCGATTAAAAGTGATTAATCACGATTAATCATTGCAAAATTTTGTGATTAATCAGATTAATTTTTTTAATCGTTTGACAGCACTAGTTTAAATCCAAAACGTTTGGATTAACCCTCGCTGATCGCTTAGCAAAATAACAACATACAGTAGATAAAATATAATAAAAAATAAAGCAAAATAACTAACCTGTCATAACCCTCAGCAGTATATTGGTGGAGAACACGCGAGGAGCGTTGTCCACCACACACCGGTATAATCCTCCGTCTTTATCGGTCAGCTCTGACATCAGTACCATGAAGTTTCCCTCTGACGGATTGTCATATATAGACAACCTTTCATCTGTCACATTCACATATTTACGCTTTACCTCAGGATTACAAGAGTCCTTCTTCAGAAGATACTTTTGGTTGCTGCTATAGCGGTTAGGGTAGCTACACTTCACAAGAACAGCACCTCCATCATATCCGGTCAATGTAAGGGTCTGAGATGTATCTGTTTGAAAAATACAAAAATCATATAGATAAAAAAATCTGTTAGGATAACTAACTGTTTTGAAGTCAAATGTATGGTCAATGATAAGTAAAAATGCCTTGTATTTATTGGAAAAGCATTGTTGGATTTCAACACTGAATGCCATTTTACACCCACATTGTGTCACACACGCAGACACAAACACACACACACGTACACAGAGAGAGAGAGAGAGAGAGAGAGACCTCTTTTTCTTTGATGTACTTCCTTCTCCTCAGCCAAGCCACTTTGCGCTAGTGATGGAGTTGGCCTATTTGGCCATATTCAAGTTTAGCCAGTTAATTTTGTGAAGTCAGATTTACTGTAGTTTCTTAAATATTTAATACATAGGCTACTCCTATCCTAAAGTTGAAGACACACAAGACCTTTTGTCTAAATTTACAACTGTGGAATGATGCAATCAATCATGAAGACTAGAATTATGCTTTTTACATATATTTTTACATTACATTTATGCATTTAGCAGATACTTTTATGCAAAGCAACTTACAAAAGAGGGATAACAATGTAACAATGTGTGTGTGTGTGTGTGTGTGTGTGTGTGTGTGTGTGTGTGTGTGTGTGTGTGTGTGTGTGTGTGTGTGTGTGTTTATTATAAATGCCAATAGCCATGGTTCGTAGAAAAACCTGTTACACACAATGCGGTTTTTCTCAGTAAGCCAAGATAGTCATCAGTACTTTGACATCTACCTCTTCCTCTATGCAGCATAACATCCCTTCTTCATAGAGTAGACCTCACATGCACACACACACACACACACACACACACGCACACACACGCACACACACACACACACACACACACACACGCACACACACACACGCACACACACACACACACACACAACAACAACAACAACAACAACAACAACAACAACAACAAAGACATACAAGTGCACCATTATAATTTTTTACATTGGCATTAATAAGAGCTTATTAACAACTGACTGGAAGGATAAAATGACAGACTTTCAGGAGTGACATTTTTCTATGATATTTGTCTTGTTTAAGCAGTGCCAGTAAGACTGGAAGACTGGAAGATGTATGGAAAGTTTAAGTTGCTAGTTCACTCGTTTTACAGCAAACACTGCATTGTGTCCCTATTCTGTAATTGCTACGTAAGTCAACATTTTTACAGGAGCACTAGTTTTAAAAGACACTGAAAAGAAAACATCATTTACCTGCCAGAAGGGATAAGAGTGCAAGTGAAAGAATCTTCATTTTGATTTCTCAAAATATCAGTGGGTCCAGATGTGTGCACACTCTCCCGTCCTCTATCACAAATGACGAGTGCCAGACAAGGCTCTGCTGTGGTGCTTGAATCATTTCCTGTTCATTATCAGAGGGTGGTTTTATTGTGTACATCATTCTTCTCTGTTTCTTAGAAATATATATTTAGTTGACTTCATAAGAAAAGGAATTTCCAGACTATTAGCCGCGGCTTATACATTGATTTTGCTAAATTTCTTCCGCTATGAGGTCAAAACAGGGGGGCGGTTGATATGGTGTTAATATAGGTTTTTTTTCAACTTGCATAAAACACTGTCCTGCAGTTTATACACAATGCGGCTTATATGCGGGAAATTACTGTACATTTAATTTATTCGCTTTTTCGCATTTTAAAGCTTTTTTTTTTTTTCAATTTAAAACTTTTTGTTTGTTTGTTTTGTTTCCAGTTTGTCAGGATCAGGCATCTCAAAAGCACTACATAGTTGCTAACCAGATAGAAAACTTAGTTGGTTCGCAAAGGAAAATAGTATTGCATCCAACAAAGTGACAGCTATGCTGTGCGGAAACGAACCAAAGGTCAGGATACTTGCAATGAAAGAAATATATACTGTGTTGGCATCTGCTGGCCATCGGTTGTAATTGCAGTCATACATTCTGGGTGTTTATAGGGAAGTTGTTTGTGAATATGTTCATATCACCTAGGGGTGTGTTCCAATAGAATGAGATTTTCAGACTTTTCTGTAACCAGGTTAACCACAAACAACCTCATGTTTAAATTTACGATGGTGGGGGTTGTTCCAACTAGGCGTATAGGTGGTTACGTGGTAAACCAGGGTAAGTAAAGATAGGGGAAAAGGTAAACCTCCTAATAAATGAGTAGACTTAACACACAGTGGAATATAAACCTATTAATCATATCTGTAGACATGACCTGAAAAAAGAACCATTGAGGGATTTATAGGTAAGAAGGGGTATTTTAAAGTGGAGTCTTTTGACTCGGGACATTTTTTAGGCCAGATGAGCTTAGAGGCTCAACAGTTTTGGCATTGAGGTGAAAAGTCATTCAGGTGATTAGAGCCTATATTTTTACTGTGTCTAGACTTCATGGAGACATATTTGAGTGTTGAAACAAACAAAACTTCCTTTCACGCTACTGTAACTATCGCCACATACATTTTTGGTAAATCCACAAGCACACTTCCGTTTATTATCTGAACTGTCTTTCTAGTTAATTTACAGAAACAAACTTCCTGTTGCAATCTCCACGGACATATTTGGTAAATTCACACTTGATTCATTTGACTGATGACTTAATCTGTGGTATTGACACTGTCAACACTGTCTGTGGGCGTTTAGTTATTCATGCTAGTCCAGACAGAGTAGGAGAGTTTGCCATATCATTGTGGCAGAGAGGTGTGAGACAATGGAGACAACATCGTGATTAAGAGACAAGTAGTTGTTTTGTGGGTGAACTGTGTGTGTTTTACTCTTCCCACTATACTTTTACATAAGTGTGTGTGTGTGTGTGTGTGTGTGTGTGTGTGTGTGTGGGGCCTAAAAATCATATTGGGATTGGTAAATTAAATGTTCTAGAGTAAAATGTGTGTCTTTGAAAGCTCATCCGTGCCTCCCAACCTAATGGAACTTGCAGTTTTCTGAGGAGTATCACACTCCCCTTCTGTTTTGGTTAGCAGACAAGTTAAGGTGAGGGTAGGGTAGAAGTGTGAATTGCCCGAAGAACAAAGCCAGGTATTTAGCATCAGGGTCTTATCATGTCAAAATAAGGGTCCAACATATCCTAGACCTAGCATCTAAATTCTTATTGGAAGAAATGGATAACAATTAAAAGTGATTAATCATGGAGGACCATCACTCTGGGGACCTGTGGGGTCTCTCCCACTTGTTTTCTGTCCATCTCTATACTGTTCTATCTGATTAAAGGCAAAAAGCCCAAAAATATCTAAAAAAAAAATAATAAAAAAATCATGATTAACCATGGCAAAATGTTGTGATTAATCAGATTTTTTTAATCATTTGACAGCACTAGACATATTGGTAAATGATCCCTGTCATTATTCATGTCAGATTGTGACAGAGTGGAGCAGTCACTGTGGTCACTTGTGGTGGACAGGGGTGGTGAGGGAGAAGTGGTGTTATTCTGACTCATAGGGGTTTATTTTATCTTGTGAGAAAGTGTGTGTTTGTTTGTGTGTGTGAACAGAAAAGGATGAAAGCTAATACATTATAATTAGTCTAACCATGGCAAATGTGACAAAATTAAATATCGCAGGGTAAGGTGGCGTTAAGAGTGACACACTTTTTTCATCTCCAGGTTCTTTTTTCAAGTCCAGTAAATTTCCATGACCTATGCTAAGCTAAAATTAGGGTTGCCAAATGGAAAATGCAAGCGCTGACAGCAAAATGTTTTTTTACCTACACACTGTGTGTAACTCCAGGTAAGAAGACAGTGAATAAACAATTTCCATTAAAAGGTGGAATATCCCTTGAAGATGCTTGTCACAATAAAAAAAATCTTTGATACCTCCGAACATAGAGTCACAACTAATTTCTATGACAAATCTTAGAGATACTGTAGTTATGGATGTGATATTGTTGAGTAATGTTGTATTGACAGATTAATTTATCTACAGAAATCAATAAACGGGTTGTTGGCTATTTAGATAATACAGCCCAAAGACAATACAGACACAAGAAAAGAAACATCAATTACAAAACTTGGAATATGATGATGACTTGATTAGACTTGAACAGATTATACTATCTGACAAACAAGTATGATGTAAATAGTGCACCGTCATGCTTTCACAATGTTCACACACAGATACATGTTTGCGGATAACAAAACAAGAAGTGGCATCATCATATAGGCCTACGTGTATTTGTGGACAATGTAGGCTGACCTTGTGTAATTGTGGGTAACTGAGCAGTGGAATATAAAGGAACAACAGAAGGGTTTGTGGGTAATTGGGCCATGGCATAAACAGTGGGTAGGGGTTGAGGGTTTCTGGTGTTCTCCCCGATCACTTCATAGAGTCGATCGATGAGAGAAATCTGATGATGGGAAAAATTTAATTAAATTAGATTAAATTAAATTAAACTAAATTAAATTCAATTAAATTTAGTGACAGGAACAAGGGGATTATGGAAGGGGTATTATTAAAGGGGTATTGGAGATTAACAGTGCCTGCCTGGTTTATTATACCTGTGTGTCTCTTTTAGATTGGTGTGCAGGGCTGCTGGAGGGGTAGAAACAGTCTGTAGAAGAGGGCAAAGAAGGAGATTACATGTGTCTTGTACTGTAGGTGTGTCTGTGTGGCACAGTTACTGATCAGAACAATACATACTGGCAATATGTAAGTGTTGTTTGAGTGTGTGTCTCTCTGTGTGTATGTGTGTGTGTGTGTGTGTGTCTGTGTCTGTGAGAGAGAGAGAGAGAGAGAGAGAGAGAGAGAGAGAGACACAAGTGATAAACTGAGGTGCATGTCATCCACCTATTTACAGTATTTCCACTGTCTGCAGTAACACTCACCTCTTGTCCTCACTCTCCAGCACATGTACACAATGACTACAAGCATTATTAACAGGCCCACAGCAGTCACAGCCACAATGACAACCATAACAGCACCTAGGGGAGCTGACCGACACACGTACGTATATACAGAGAGATTCTGTCTGTTGTACACATTCTGTCTTCACTTCCCCTTAACATTCATTACTTTTACTTGAAGGCTACCGATTCATTACGAAAGCTGTGATGATGTATTGCTGTTGGACGTAGAAGGGTCACACTATATTTGAAGGTACCATCATAAGACTTAACATGACACTGTCATTACCTATGACATGACGTTGTCATGAATCTGTCATAAACTTTATACTCCCATCATGACTTCTGTCATTAAGTCTCACCCCGTATTTGCCATGGTTAGGGTTAGGTTTAGGGTTTGGGTATGTCAGAAGTTATGACAGGTTCGTAAAGCTTATGAAAGATTCTTGACAAAGTCATGTCATAGTTAATGACAGTGGCATGTCAGTCTTATGACGATACCTTCAAATAAAGTGTTACCCGTAAAAGTAGTAATGGTAAGAGAGTGACCTACTTAGTTCAGTTGGCAACTGCCTTGGTGTTGATGACGACTTGGTCCATGACTGTGTTGTTGAGGGTAATATTTCAGACCCTGAGGGGGAAAAAAACAACAACAGCTGATAAGCATGCTCCAGACGTACAGTATTAGGGAGAAGCGATGTACATGGCCAGTTGTGTTTAATGGATAGACATCAGTAGAGTAGCAAATACATTTTGCATGCGATGTATCAATGTTGTGCCACTGACCAATCATCAGCTGAGTCTTGTTGATCAGAGTGATGGATTCACCTACAGTTTCCTTTACTCCACACCAGTAATTTCCAGCATCTTCTGCAGTCAGATGATCCAGGGTCACAGACACAGAGCCAGAGGGAAGCAGCTGGATCCTTCTGTTTTGAGTCACAGAGGTCTTGGGAATGAAGCAGGTCAACCTTTGCTGATGTTGACAGAAGTATTTTTTTCTTTTTACGAATGTTTCAGGGAAAGAGCAGACAAACTCTATTCTCTCCAGAGAGAGACGAGAGACTGTAGTAGAACTCCACTGACCTGTCAATAAGAAAATACTTTAGTCAATCACAGTAGCAGCAATAGATTATTCCAACATCATAAACACAAACTATTCTTGAACATTATTTTCATTCCCAAACTACTTCCATCACATTACTAACACACATTGAATTCATAAATATAAGTAGCCTATTGCCTGTTTCACCAATCTTGAAATAGTCTGTACTTCAATACTTCTACAATACTTCAATACTATTGTATTCATTTGTTGGCCTGTCCTTTCCTCCTTCAAGTGCTTTAAATTTAAAGGTCCATATTACGCTTTTTTCAAGCTAACTTTTTAGCTCTAATGTTCAGAATGGGCTGTTTCTCATGGGGGCGTGCACCAGGTAACTAGACAGCTGCAGCCAACACATTTAGGATTTCTCCTGTAGCCATGGCAGGCCATCCCTAATTAGTAAATGAATAATTTCCATTGTTCTCAGCTGCAAAGTGGCTACCCAGTCCCCCCAGGATTTCACGGGCCTTTTTTGTGATTGTTGCGGTCAAAAATGCTTGATTTCGCGGCAGGTTTTCTGAAAAGTTGCGGCAGAAGTTGCGCAGATTTTAGGCATTTTATTGCGAGAAAATTGCGGGGGCCAGGAAAAGTTGCGGAAAATTGTGATTTTTTTTTTTTTTTTTTTTAAGCAGCACTATTTTAAAGGTGCCATGCCACACCACTACAGGGTATTTAAATTGTTCTTTGAGGTCTACAAATAGGGTATGCGACTTCACTTGGACTGAGAACGGCCCAAGGAGACCGTAATTAGATCGTTTGCAGAGTGTAGGAATAGCCTTCGAAAATTTCATGCGGTTCTTCCGGTTTTTTTTCCACTGTGATAATGGGCTGCGCTCTGATTCGCTGCTGAAGCTCGACGTTGTAAAGCACATGGGCTGAATATTTACATTAGTTTTAATTGCGAATTGCGAGGTATGAAAAAAAAACTTGGAATATTATCATGAAACCGAGAAAGAGGATATCTGCACCAACCTATAGCTTGCAGATTGTAAACGGCCACTTTGCAAAGGTAAGCTTACTACATAGTCAGGATGTCACAGTAGCCAACATAATCAAATACTTATTGCAAGAGTAGCCGACTGTTTGCCTATCCAGTCAGATTAACGTTACACTTACCAAGACTGTTGAATTCGCCAAGTTGACAAGTTCTTCTTAAAAAAATATACAGGACACTGAATAAATGATGGACTAGCAGGTAGATGAGTTAACAGTTTGCTAAACTCATAGCCAAAGCTAAACTCACTAACTTCTTGATATTCAGTTAAAACTAAAAATAGTTGCCTGTTACCATTTCATGGATATTCCTTCTTTTTCGCGAGTATTTCAAGGGGCGGGCTTTAGTCAAATACAGGAGAGCATGGATTGGGCGATAATTCTCCTCAGTCAGCCAATGGCTGTAACGTTGTCTATACTACGTAGCACAGACCATGGATTCAAATTGACCTAATTTCTCCGCTATTTCTTTTAATGGGCTATTGCCGATAGCGAAGATAGTATTACATTTTCACATGCACGGTGTAACTCGAGGTCATATAGACCTATTCTATACCAAAAGCAACAGGTAAAAACGATTTTGTGTGGCGGGGCACCTTTAATGTGTTTGATGATGGTAGGTGGTTATCTATGCAGTGAACAATGCCATATTGCAACTATAGGTTTTCTTTTATCTTGAGGTTGTTTACCATCTAGAACTGCAGAATGCACATCATGGATGGCTGATGGCAATTATGGTTTTAGTTATCAACCCTTCATATGACTACATTCCATCCAAGTTCATCTGTAAACCAGAACAAAATATTATATTTAAAATACATCTTACATAATGCAAAGTGCTGCTTTAAAGCAAAGAAGGAGGGAGTGGTTGTTGCATGTTATCATCTTCTGCTTCATCATATTCATCACCATATAGCCTTAATCATATTGGGCTTGATTGATTGCACTGAGTAGACTGTATTTAAGCATTAGTAAAACTGTGGTATACCTAATGTGAAGCCATTGTCAGGGAGCTAGCAGTCTTTATTGAGAAGCTACAAATGAAGTAGTTCCACAGCAAGCCATGAACTGTACTGTTTGTTATACAATAAATAACTTTTGTGTGGCAATTACTTGGCTGGAAGAAAAAAAATCTGCTTAATTTTAATGCAAAATATAAAAGCCATCTAATAAGCTTTGTACTTCATACAAGCCAAAACAAGATTTGATATCTTAAAACATGGAAAAGATGCAGGCTAGCTTACACAAACTGAAAAATGTGATTGTTCTGAATTCTGATAAACCTAAAGAATGGGAACCAACTTAATGAACCAACTTAATAAACATTTAGTGTCCTATGACAAGGGGGCTCGGTCAATTTTGTCGAATTCTTCGTGGAGATAGTTCTAGTATAGCATACATTAGCAATAACTTGCAACTCCGCTTGAATTCGTCATTTATCTAAGTGGGATAACTTGTGTTTTGGAATCCACACGCGCGCACACATGGAGGGAGAGGGAGAGAGACGCGCGCAACGGAAGAGGGCTCATTCAGTCCAATGCATAATATAAGGTAACACTTCCCTCATAACATAACGTAACGTGAATGCCAATAGCCTAAATGATGATTAGCAGCTGTTTTGCACAGTAATATTTGCACCGCAAAACAAAGAGCAGGAAAAGCTCCCGTTGATATTTCACTCGCGAGTGATATTTCGAGAAACCTTCCAGGAAGTTGCGGGAAAGGTGCGGTGATTCCTCAAAATTGCATGGCCGCGATGAAGTGGCGGGGATTGGTTGAAGTTGCATTGAAGTTGCAAATCGCAACATCGCGAAATCCTGGAGGGTCTGGCTACCAACTTGTTTCTCTTTATTTTTGCAATTATCCATTCTAATTGCCCTCAGCTGATTAGGTGGCTGTCAATGTTGTGGGACCCCAGCCACCTTACCCTGTGACATACTGTACATACATAGTTAGGACAATTCTAAACAGGTGGTTTAAGCACACAGCAGCTGAACAGTTACTAACAGTGTAAATTGTCTATTTTAACAATTGAGGCTTTTTATCCAACTTAAAGTGTGTGTAGAGGCAGTATAGACCCAAGAAACCCATTCAAAAGTCAATAAAAGTGATTTTTCGTAATATGGGACCTTTGAAGGCCATAAGACAGCAAAAATACCTTATCACCAGTGTGATCTACTTCAGTGAGTCAGAGTTTTCATCACATTCTATCATACCAGCGCTGTGTCAAAATGACTGACCTTTGTTAACCTTTAACTGTATGTCAGTAGACATCACAGGAGGAGCTTCATCCACCACACACTTGTAAACTCCACTGTCCTCAGACGTCAGTTGAGTGAACAGCACTGTCACATTCCCCTCCATTGGGTTGTCTTGTAGAAAAAACCTTTTGTCCACTGCTGGAGTATCCTGATTGTCTATAATGATGTTCTTAGAACAAACTTCCCCTGGGACAACTTTACAAAGATACTTTCTGTTGCGACTATATGTGGTATTATAGCCACACTTTATGACGACATCACCCCCTTCGTGTGCAGCAGCAGTAAGAGCCTGGACTTCAACTGCAAAAAGAAGCAATATGCCATGATTGTCCAGTGGTTTATAGACAAATGCTATAAACATCCATTTGGAGATCATTCTATTTTTAGGACACTAATCAAATTCAGAAAACACATTTTCAAGTAATATTGTGAATTCATAGTGAGACACCAATACATGCTTGAGGAAACTGCAGGAAATAATAACAATGAATTGAGAGAAATTAAAAACCTGAGAGAATGCACCCTTGATCTGAAAGACAGGTTTTACTGAACCATCAACTAATAACCTAATGGTTATTAGCTGTGGGACATTGATGCAAATATGCACTTGTAAAAGAGATACTAAAGAAAAGAAAAGAATAACACAGACTCATGATCAACATTACAGTAGACAGCCCCCAGGATTACTAAAGATAGAGATTCAAAAGAACCACAACACAAACAGGTTGGAATATCAGAGGGAAACAAAACATCTCTGAATTTACCTGAGAGAGTTGTTATGATGAAGAAGAGGACAAGAATCTTCATCATTAGCTGATCCCTCGATAGATAGTGTCCACTCTGGTCTTGCTTGTGTCGTGCCTACTAAGAGACTGAATGCCCAACTCTCTCACACTGGTCATCTATATTTACTCACTTCCTTTTCTCTGCTCTCGAAACCTTTTTTGTTTTTCTTTCTAATGAGTGACATCATCCCTTCTTCCTCTTACACTTTACTAGGCTACTTGAGAGAGCCTGTGAAAAGACCACTGCAAAGGACATGCATGCAGCTTTATTGACACGGCTCCAGTAGATATTTAAGGACAAATTTACTCATGCATGAAAATACATGGTGCAGTGGGTAAGTTTGTCTCTAAATGTGTGTCACATTTTTGCTTAAATAATATCCCAGAAAGAAGTTATCATTTGCCATTAAAATATGTCATTTATGGTATCCAGGGGCTATTGTGGATTTGACAGAAGTGAAATTTCATTATACAACGCAAAGAGATCATCCAGTCTAAGTCAATCCAAAACCCTGTTTGTTTGAGGATCCCAAATGCTAACAATATGGAAACAAGACCAAATAGTGAAGTAACCAGCTTAACCAACCAACCAACCAGCCAAAACTAACTGTTGGGGGCAAGAAAATTCTGTTTTTTCTGTTCTGCAGATTTGGGTCAATCTGCAGATTTACTCCAAATGTTAAGAAATTAACCTCTTGTCATTCCTTTTGTTGATGCTCCATGTAGGCCTTTGCACTGTGCTTTTGCAAACAGAGAACTATCAAATATACATTATATGAATAAGATGAAGTAAGAAAAACAGCAAACACACAGTGGACAACAGTGGATATGACATAGGCCATGCTTTATTTCATTATTCATAAAAGCTTGTAACCTAGAAATAAAGAAACACAGCGTATGGATATTTAACCAGTTATGATATACTGTTAGCGGTCTTTGGTATTTTTTGCCCTCAATGGTGCCTTCCAGGCAATGGTACTTTCAAGGCACTACTACCCCCAATTTAGGGTTAGGGTGAGGGTTGAGGGGATTAGGGTTAGGATTAGGATTAAGTTTATGCCTTTTAGGTTTAGGAAGGTGCCGTTGAGGGCAAAAAACACCATTGAGCGCTGTTAGCCTTGTCCATAATGCTGTACGGTTCTGCTACATAGCTGAGGAAGATAATGGGCATTTTATATTCTCATTAATGAAATTATTTTCATTAGAGAAATAGGTATTTTATGCAATCTTGTTTACACAGTAATCAAGTAATGGCTACTATTTGTCTCTCCGAAAGTCCACCATGACCGTCTGTCTGCCAGTTACTTCCTGTCCACCTCTATTCTGTCCTATTCAGATAGTGTAGAGCTGTTCAACAGCTCTGTTCCACAAGCTACTCGAGACTTGCCAATACTGAAGACGCAAGACATTTTGGTCCAACTACATAGGTTTCCTTGAACAGGTATTCAATATTGGCTAGTCTCCAGTAGCTTGAGCAATAGAGCTCTTTCTGAAATTTGACTGAAGTTGTCCTTTAAAAGCAAAAAGCCCCAAATATATCTGTTAAAAAAAAGACTAAAGCTACAAGAACAGCAACAGCTTTTGTTCACTTGTTTTTGTGTGTACAAACAGTACTCATCTTTATCACAAAATGTAAATCCATAGGGGACATTTAGACACAATTGCATGGCTGAAGTCATTTTCCCTCCTCAGTGGACATAGGCTACTGGTGCAGCTGAGTTACTGTGGCCTGGTGGAGCTCCTGACGGTGGCATATTCACAGTCTTGCCTGAGGGGGCAGTAGAGGTGTGTGGAGGGTCACTTCCACCAGGCTTTGAGTGAAAACTGACAGAGGAGTAGTTGACATCAGCAACAGCATCAGTGGGGGAGGGACTTCCAGTGGCTGACAAAAAAGAAGTGACCACATGAGAGTGAGTATACCAGAGAGTGAGTATACCAGAGCCCGGAGAGCCCCACCACTCTATTCACCCCCATTGTACCGTTTTTTGGCTGCAGTTCACCTAGGGGGCGATCGCGGGCGAGTCCAAAATACCTGGAGCCCTATGGAGCTACTTGGCTAAATTTACTGTTTCTAACCATTAGACGTCAGGAACTGTCAGGTTTGAATTTATTTTTTGCAAGTTGGACATAGATTAGCCATAAAAAGTGAATAAACAAACACCCATACCCTCTCAGTTTTTCACAACGTGAGCCTGTTTTGCCTGTGCCTCACTAGCATTATGCTAACTGGCCAGTGAGTGAGGGGTGAGGGAGAAATGAGGAGGAATGAGGAGACTGCATTTCGATGTTACAGCGAACGAAAGCACCTAAAAATTTTGTTCCACAACTATTTATACAATCTTTGTCCCCTGTATCGTAAACATTATTGCAATTTTCAGACAAAAAATTATATTAAAAGAAATGTAGGAATTTGTGGTGCAGCTCGAGCAGCCCGCGAGCGCCCCTAGGTGCAATACCACACCGGAAGTGCTCCAAGAGTGAAAATTCTCCCCTTATTAAAATTTCTCTGAGTATACTCACCGCTTGATCACAGTGGTTATCTCTGACTAAGCTGGAAAGATCTGAGTAGGCCTACCCATGACCTTTAGCTCAGCCAATTAGATGCATACATGAATTAGCCATCTATTAATGCTGCTTTGTAGGTGTATTGTGTGTGTGTGTGTGTGTCTGTGTGTGTGTGTGTGTGTGTGTGTGTGTGTGTGTGTGTGTGTGTGTGTGCATTTGTGTGTGTGCGTTTGTGTGTGTGTGTGTGAGAGTGAGAGAGAGAGAGAGAGACAGAGATAGAGGGAGGGAGAGAGAAAGATTACATCGCAAACTATTTATACTTGTACCTTGTGTCTCTCTGTAAGTGTTACATCCCTTGTTAGGGATCAAAAATAAGTACAAGAAACCTTGCACTTATTGAGTGAGTTCTGTTGTGTGCTGTGGTAACATTGTACTTATTTAGATTTGTTTAAATGAGATGTAAAGTGTTGTTATGGGAATCGTGTAAAATATGTTGCCTGCACATGGCCACAAAAGCCTAAAGCTGTTAGACATCTGCCGACAAGAGTTCATTTTTGTCAACAGATGAATATTTGCCCTCTGCTATAAAAGGTCTGTGTGTGCGTGTGTGTGTGTGTGTGTCTTAGTGAGAGAGAGAGAGAGAGTAAGAACGTATCAGTGGCCTGTATTAAAGTCAAAGGTGTTAGTGTTGTACTGGACATACTCAGAAGAAAGCTTTGCGGAATATATGGGCAGCACATGATATGATAGTTCTCAGACATCTGTGGACGAAAGTTTATTTTTGCCAAACATTGCTTGCCCTATGGGCCATGAGAGTCCTGTGTTTGTGTGTGTGTGTGTGTGTTTTGACTATACTCTCTAGATGACTGGCAGCAGAACACTATACTGGCCATTTTGGCTCATTTTTGGTTGGCACTACTCACAACTTTGGCTCTGATGCTCATTCCATGATTGCCTGGTGCTTACAAGCTATACCTCATTGTGAGGGTGACAAATCAATAATGAAAATGTCATAAAACACTTTACAAACTGGTATTCCTAAAGGGGAGATCTAATGGCCCAAAGTCAAGTTTCTTTACTTTTTGTGCTCGGTTTAGAAGCAGCGTTAAGACTCATACCAGATGAGTTTTGTACACTGTGCGGCTGACATACCTAAAGAATACTGAGTGGACAACTGTCTCATCAAGTCTATATTTACTCACTTCCTCAGTAATCAACATGTGGTTTGGGCCTTTTATCATCAGAGGTATCAGCTCTTCTTTTTCCTGTTATTGTGAATAGTTAGTTAGGTTGTTTATTGTCCCCTAAGGGAAATTTGTTTTTGCAATTTCCTTTCTGCATTAATGTTACATAAATGCATAGGGTATACACATAATAAGAATATAAGACAAACACATTTGTATTAGGGGATGTACATAAGCACATAAGACAAACACATTTCTATGGGTGTATGGGCACATGGGGGTGGGGGGTTGACAGGGAAACATAGCATGGGTGGCATTGCTTCTGGTGGGGGTTGGAAGGCATGGAGAAGAACATATACAGACACCTATCGCACACGTGATTTAGTTTTGTTGAGGAGATGGCTGAGGGGATAAGGCTTCTAGTCTGACATAGCCCGCCCATAATACTACTGTTCATCCATATGATTGGTTTGGAGATGGTCTAGGAAGGGTGTAGTCTGTTAACAACCGCCCAATCAGCGAGGCTGATATCTGTCCGATCATTTCAAACCAGAGCTGAGTGCTCTCCCCCGCCCTATAATCACTTGAGGTTAAAGAACCTCCAGACCATGAATACAGATGAACAGTAGTGATATGAGCGGGCTATGTCAGGCTATAAGGCTTCTATTGTAGTAGCGTGTTTTGTCGCATCTAATGCTGCTGAATCTTTTACCAGATGGCAGGAGTTGGAATAGATGGTTGAGTGGGTGTGTGGTGTCTTGTGATATTGTATGTGCTATTCGTGATAGGACTTTAATATTTAGTTCTTGCAGGTTTGAATTTTGTAGGCTGATTATTTTTCTGGTTGTGCGGGTTACCTGAGTGAGTTTATTATGGCTTTTAACTGTGAGCATGTTGAAGACCATACTTGTAACATATCTTGATTCTGACCCTCACGGCCTGATCACACGCTTGCATTGGATCGATGCGTTGCCCAAAGTTCAAAAATGCCGTAGCCAGTCAAATTGCGTGAACATGGTCAATTTAAAACAATTTTTCAATTCAATTCAATTTTATTTGTAAAGCGCTCAAACATTGTCTCGTGGCGCTTTACAGCACGGGAAGCATCCATGAGAAACAGGGGCCAGTGTTATGATAGTCTGTTACAGCTGAATTTGCAGATCAATACCTTTCTGTGCTTAGATTTTTAAAAAGTAAATAAGAATTTATGGTATTCATTCTAACATTAGCAAGTTAACGACTCTCAAATGGCTGGACAACACTGAATCTGCTTACAGACTGCAAAAATGGCATGTGTTAATTAAAGTTCAGTCAGGACCACTTTGTCAAGAAATAGATTTTTATTACTATGGCATGAAATTAATTTTTTGGTGGTATGCTCTGTTCTGGGGCCCTTCCATGTTCAAACAGGGAAAGCCCAAGGCAGGGATAGCTGCAATAAAATAAGAAATTCGGTCGCCCTCGTGAGGGTGTTTCCGACATGATTCCCCTATTAACTCAATGCTTAACGCTCTCCGAGCCTGCTTGGATACGATTGGTAAAGTGAAAGTGTACTGAAACCATGTCGACCAGTGTGGACGAAACCAAAAATAACTTATTTATTTGCATCAATAATTATGCAAAGTTAGTGCATAAGTCAGCAAACCTTAGACATAATGCAAAATTCACTTTCTGTGCCACATGAAACAAAGCCAATCCAAGTCCCTTGCATGCCCCATGCATTTACTTTACTTTACGCAAACAGACAGGACTTGTTCTTAGTGGTTTCTTCCCATAACTTTGAGTTTTATGTTCTGAATTCACACGTGCAGTGTGAGCAGTTGCGTTGTGGCCTAATATGACACAGTGAGAACATCAAAGACGAGCTTAAAACTTTTAACCCCTGCAAATCAATCATACAGTTTCAGCTGATGCTGCGTCAAATGATCGGAAATATCGTACAATGTATGCCCGACATTAGTCTCTGCTAGATGGTGTTATGCTTCATGGTGTTGGGGATTGGTCTTTGGTTGATGGAGGAGTCTTGATTCTTGGGTTCAGGCTGTGCTGGGATACATGGGAGTTCTGCCTCTTGGTGTTGGGGTTCAGGCTCTGGTAGATGGAGCCTGCGGGATTCTGGGGTTAAGCCTCTGATAGACTGAATCCTCATCCATGGTGTTCGGGTTCAGACTCTGGTAGACTGACTGAGAATCTGAGGGGTTGGAGGGAACTACGGACCGTGACCCTGAAGCAGGAACATTTTCATAATGAACTAGAGCCTGTAAGGAAAGGTTATGGTCAGATCAGTGATAGTGATAAATCTCTGTGTGTAATTTTTTGTGTTGAGGAAACAATTCACCTCTGATGTGGGAGGAGGAGCTGGTGTTAACTGGCGAAGGGGAACAGCATTGGCTGAAAAAAAAAAAAAAACATGTACACATATGTTATTGTCCTCTTTCTATTCGTGTGTGTATGTGTGTTTGAGGAAAGAGAAATAATGAGTGTGTGCCACCTGTACCTATTTCCCTTCTCTGTTTGAACTTATGGAAGATGAAAACGAATAGTCCAAGCACAGCCACTCCGGATAGAGACAAAAACCTCACGAGCGCTAGAGAAGAGTCTGTAGCAAGATGTTTCATGAGATTGTGTCAAAATTGAGATACTGTATTGTGTTATGCCAGACTATCAAGTGACTTTCACATGAAAGAGGACCACACTGGTGTTAGTGGCACTGAAGGCGAAATGGTGGTGAGAAAATTAAGCCTCACAAGTGCTTCCCAGAATAATAGTTTGTTAAGTTGTTTAGCTTGAACAACCACCTTTGAACTCTGGTTGAACTATAGCGGCATTAGCAATTAGCAATAGGATTGAAGTTAGACCATGAGTCACATGATGACGACAAAAGAAAGTCCTTGCTTTTGTCTTTATCAGTTAGTAGCCTGGTTTTGGCCATCCCCTTGGTCTACGCTTTAGCGTTGTGCAAGGGTCTGGCATTTCACCATTGGCCAACGTAAGCTGGAGGTGTGAAATGTAGAAGTTTGAAACGATTAAATCTGATTTTAACCAAACGTTATGCACCAGCTGATTGTGAAGTAGAACAACAGAAACCCGGCGTTATCTCTCATAGCTCCCGTTCCTGCTTGCCTTTTAGAGCGGTATGGAATTGTTCTCTGCAAACTATGCCAATGGCCAGAATGCAAGACGGAGTATGGGATATGATTATTGAACGGAGCTACGTAGGAAGGCAAGGGCAGGCTACTTTATCAGGTCTAATCATTAATCACTAATCATTAATCATTATCGATTCACATCAATTCACAAAACACAAAAATTAACTGCAAGGCACATAAATTACTTTTGAGATAGAGGCCTAGATAACATCATGCTGAGAATCTTCACTATAAAGACAACCTGATTTGGCCATTCTAAGTGCATTGATAGCCTATCACTGTTTGAACTGTGTGTCGAGGTAAGCAGTGTTGGCGCCCTTCAGATTGCACTGTAAACCCCATGTTTGATGAACATAGTATTTGTGTGGAAACTTATTACCACTAATATTTCAGTTTAAAAATTGAAGTGCAATTCCCCAAAATCAGGACCATTTCAAGGCAACTCAAAAGTTTTGAGTGTCCTTTCACCGCCATACTTCTTTGCAACTGACCCATAAAATGCAATCTTTAGAATTTTCATGTCTTTTACAATACAAAGTGCACTGACATATCAACTTAGTAAGGACATATTAATTTGGATTGACAAAGGAAGGTTTAATTACACTTTATTGAAATATAGCCTTTTATGCCATTATTTAGAGTAATATTTTGCAGTGTTTCCATATGTTTAATCATGCAAACCATCATAGTGAAGTCTTTTAAAAATATAACATCAAAAGACCTTTTACTTTTATTCATTTAATTTGATATGCTCTCAACTGTAACTAGGCTTTATGATAGTTACATTGAAGGTACTTGAATCTGTTTGGATTTTACTACCAAACTTCCTCTGACAATAGAAACCATTCCCTCAAGAAAAGACCAATGGTTTGAGTCCAGAATCTCATTGACATAATTTTGTTCAGGCATCAACTAAAATTTTGGAGTAGCTGACTAGCACTCAACTCTAAGAATCATTACTATAACACAAATGTATTGAGTATCAAGTACTTAAAATGTTTTAAAAAAAATGAAATGTTATTGGAAATCAGTTTCCACTAATATATTAGGTTCACGGAGCAGTTGGGGTTAACAGTGTGAGAGTAGAGTAGGCTAGCCATGCACGCAACCAAAAAGCTCCAGGTCAACTGAGTAGCAGACTGTTGAGGTATTGAGGGGGAGGCTTACTGATGTTAAATCCACAACTAGGCCTTATGGCATCTGTTACAAACATATTATGTAGTCCGCTTACTATACTTTATAAAGATTTGTATAGAGAAAAACAGAAAAAAAATAGAAAAATAATAAAGTTATGCCAACCAATTATTTCCAATATAAAGAGATCAATGTTGTGCCACTTGCATCAGTTGAGTCCTGCTGATTAGAGTGATGGAATCTCCTCTACCTTCCCCTTAAATGAATAGTTCAACTCTTTATAAAAATTGGTTATTCACCCCCTCACGTGGAGTATGTGTGTAAAAGCATTTTGGTCTCAGTGCTTGCATTCTCATAGTATGGCATCCCCAATTTTCCCAATTTTTTAGCTGTAGCTTAGCGTAGTGCTGGAATGTAATGTTGCCAGATAGCAACTCTTTGGCAACTTTACTTTCCAGTGCCTATGCTAAGCTTAAGGTAAAATTACAGTTGCCAGAGTAGTACAATGCATGCAAAATGAGGCCAAAATGCTCTTACCCACATATGTAACTCTATACAAGGGGGTGAATAACCAGGTGGACTATTCCTTTAACATTCATTACTTTTACTTGTATCGGCTCATTAACAAAGCTGTGATGATGTATGGCTGTTGGACGTAGAAATAGAATGGTAAGAGAGTGACCTACTTAAATCAGGTGGCAACTGCCTAGGGGTTGATGATGACTTGGTCAATGACTGTGTTGTTGAGGGTGATATTTCAGAATCTGAGGGGGAAAAAAAACAACAACAGCTGATAAGCATGCTCCAGACGTATTAGGGAGAAACAATTTACAAGGCCAGTTGTGCTAAATGGATAGACATCAGCAAATACATTTTGCATGCAATGTATAAATGCCACAATTACCAATCATCAGTTGAGTCTTGTTGATCAAAGTGATGGATTCACCTACAGTTTCTCTTACTCCACACCAGTAATCTCCAGCATCATTTGCAGTCAGATTCTCCAGGGTCACAGACACAGTGCCAGAGGGAAGCAGCTGGATCCTTCTGTTTTGAGTCACAGAGGTCTTGGGAATGAAGCAGGTCAACCTTTGCTGATGTTGACAGAAGTATTTTTTTCTTTTTACGAATGTTTCAGGGAAAGAGCAGACAAACTCTATTCTCTCCAGAGAGAGACGAGAGACTGTAGTAGAACTCCACTGACCTGTCAATAAGAAAATACTTTAAAGTTTAAAGTGTAAAGCATATAAACACAAAGTATTCTTGAACATTATTTTCATTCCCAAACTACTTCCATTACATTACGATAATGTGCAGAGTTAACAGCAGAAATGTTTGGAATTCTATACAGCCCGTTTCACCATTCTTGAAATAGACTGTACTTGAATACTTATACTCATTTGTTTGCCTGTCCTTTCCTCCTTCAAGTGCTATAAAATCAAAGGCCTTAAAGGAAAATACTGGAGTGAATTCAAGCATAGCCCTGTTGAAAGGCCTTAAAGGAAAACACCGGAATGAATTCAAGCATAGCCCTGTTGAAAGAGCTTGCTAAATGCGCTAGTTAGGGTGTGGAACAAAATAATTTCGTACAGCACAGACCGAACGCGAACGCAGAAGCGAACAGGCAATTTACACTGAATCAATGGGACCTGACTGTTGGAAACCAAAAGTAAGATCTGAGGTTACATTGACTCAATGTAAAGTGTTTTGCGTTTGTGTCAGGTCTATGCTGTTCGAAATTCTTTCATTTCATGCAAAATATATTTCTGTTAGAAGGCTCGTGTAGCAGGGCTGTGCTTAAACTTACTCCGGTATTCTCCTTTAAGACAGCTGAAAAGCCTTATCACCAGTGTGAGCTACAGTGAGTGAGAGTTTTCATCACATTCTACCATGTTCTTCCCCAGCGCTGTGTCAAAATGACTGACCTTTGTTAACCTTCAACTGTATGTCAGTATACATCACAGGAGGAGTTTCATCCACCACACACTTGTAAAGTCCACTGTCCTCAGACGTCAGTTGAGTGAACAGCACTGTCACATTTCCCTCCATTGGGTTGTCTTGTAGAAAAAACCTTTTGTCCACTGCTGGAGTATGATTGTCTATAATAATGTTCTTAGAACAAACTTCCCCTGGTACAACTTTGCAAAGATACTTTCTGTTGCGACTATATGTGGCATTATAGCCACACTTTATGATGACATCACCCCCTTCATGTGCAATTGCAGTGAGAGCCTGGAGTTCAACTGCAAAAAAGAAGCAATACGCCATGATTGTCCAGTGGATTATAGACAAATGCTATAAACATCCATTTGGAGATCATTCTATTTTTATAGGACACTAATCAAATTCAGAAAACACATTTTCAAGTAATATTGTGAATTCATAGTGAGACACCAATACATGCTTGAGGAAACTGCAGGAAATAATAACAATTAATTTAAAGAATCTAAAAATCTGAAGGACAGGTTTGACTGAACCATCAACTAGTGCTGTGGGACATTGATGCAAATATGCACTTGCAAAAGAGATACTAAGGAAAATAAATGAATAAACGACAGACTCATGATCAACAATACAGGACACCAGGGGTTTTCGACTGGTTCAGTCCCAGGGACAACCATTCCCGCTAAGAACTCATTGGTGGCCCACCCCCAGGGACGGAGGGGGTGTTATACCATAATTTCCTGACTATTAGCTGCAGCTTATACATTGATTTTGCTAAATTTCTTCCACCATGAGGTTAACTTAATATGGTGCTAATATGGTTTTGTTTTTTTTAACTTGCATAAAACACTGTCCTGCGGCTTATACACAATGTGGCTTATATGCAGGAAATTACTGTAAACAAAGAGATTGCAATAAATGATATACAAAGAGACATTTTTTGGCAGTGATCAACACATTTACCAAAGTATGCAGAGTTCCTTCTTACACTGCATTTGGAGTGCTAAGCTGTGCTTATTTCTCAAATCAAGTTTTCAAATATAAAGTTCAATCACACTAACGCTTTAATTTACAGCCCCTGAAGTACTGGGTAAGTATACGTAAGTATTAGGTAAGAATGGTGTAACAAAAAAGTATCAAGGGATAAATTACTGAGTACTTACAGCGTAAGTTTGCTGGAATAACACACGTTCACACTTTATTTTATAGCCCGTGAAGTACTGGTTAAGTACAGGTAAGAACAACGCAACAAAATAGAACTTTATGTGAAATATTGCCATAATTACAAAATAAGGGGTAGCCTAGATGCGTAGTATAGCCTACAAGAAAGGCATGTGTGGATTCACTTCATTTTACAGCCCCCACATCCAATATTAGGGTGTAGTTACAAGTAGTTTTGGGGTATTTAGGTAATTCCACTGTACTTGTTCTTTACTTTTCAATAGGGTAGCCTACCTAAGTGGTGTAGCATCAGTGTGCGCGTCCTATCTATGCAGAAGGTGCGTGAGGGCCGAGAGCGGTATTGCAGACAGATATATATTATCTCGCAACGGCAGCAACTATGTTGTTTGATCACTAAGTTGTTTGTTCAGCGTTAAACTAATGAAATAATGTCTACCTTATTTATATAGAGGCTCACAGACAACCGCGAATGATGAAGGGTACATCTCCCGCGAGTTTAGAGAAATAGTCTTGTTCCATTTGGAGTGGAATAATCAGCGCAAGCGAGGGATTTATTAGTTTCATTTTCCATGTTGTAAATAAAACACATCTTTGTCAATCTGTTTCCTCTGAGATGCATGCTACTGTACACCACTTACTGTAGGTAGGCTACCCTATTGAAAAGTAAAGAACAAGTAGCCTACAGTGGAATTACCTAAATACCCCCAAAATACTTGTAACTACACCCTAAAATTGGATGTGGGGGCTGTAAAATGAAGTGAATCAAAAAAAGCGTGAACGTGTCTTATACCAGCAAACTTACACTGTAAGTACACAGTAATTTAAACCTTAATACTTTTTTGTTACACCATTCTTACCTAATACTTACTTATACTTACCCAGTATTTCAGGGGCTGTAAATTAAAGCGTTACCCTAAGGGTAAACTGGAACCCATGTCACGGACCCCCTGGAATGTTGTCACGGACCACCAGGGGTCCACGGACCCCCTGTTGAAAACCCATGCAGTAGACAGACCCCAGAATTAGGCTACTTGTAGGAGCCAAATCATTACTTTTGTATCTTTTTTACTGAATTTTAATTTCTTGTATTTTGTCTTGTGCAAGTGTACTCCTCTCCCCCCTCTGGTGGCCAAGGGCCTCGCCTTCTCTGTCCCTTCAAATGTAGGTGTTGCTACCTGAGTGGGTGTGGCTGGAGCAGGGAGACACAGTCTTTGACCAGACTAAGACCAAGACCAGACCAAGCTGAAAAGAATCCTTTGTTTATCTATTTAATCTTTATTTTTGTTCAACTTATATACCTTCTGAGCTTTAAATACCCTTTTGTGTTAAATAAATCCTACATTATTTTTTGGAATTTACGCAACCGGAACCTTTTATTTGACTTGGGAGTTTGCGTCAAAACACACCAGCTTAGCCACCAGTGGTCATAGGAATAACCACTACACAAGTCAAAGACTTCTTCCATACTCGTGGATGCCATCCAGCAAGAGGACTTTAGGACGAATCACTGGATTTACACTGGAGAAGGAGAGCTGGATGGAAACAATGGAGCACATGGCCTGATTGTTTGAGAGCAGGGTATGTACTCCCTTCAATGCATTTGAGAAGTAGTGCTTAAAAGTTGAAGACTCAGCCAAAGAAGTCTGCTATTGGAGTAGATTACACTGAATTCACAGTTATCAAGTTGTCTGCTATAGGAGTGGATTTCTGTGTGTGATGTTGGAGTGACATGAGTAACCATGACTGATACAATGGAATCAAGTGAAATCGAGGGAGTCCTATCTAGTGTCTCAGAGTCAGGAAAGGAAATGCAAAGTCGTGAACATGCAGTCAAATTAAAAAAGAGCAGAAAGGGAAAACTCGCTCAATTAACAAAAAGGAAAAATGTAATGCTTCAACTGATGGGAGATGTATCAGGCTTCAAGGAAGTTCAAGAGAATCTCCATAAGTATACACAATTGATTGCAGAGTTCAAATGTGTGCATAAAGAGTATCAGGAACAACTGTCTGAGAATGAAGTTAAAAGAGATGAATGTGAATGGTTTGAACCTAAAATGACAGAAATTAATGCCTTTCTTTCTTTTGTCTCGGAATGGCTAACTGGAGCTGAAACTAAGACTGCTGTAACCGAGGCTGTTGTAACCGAGGCTGCTGTAACCGGGACTGCTGTAACCAGGGCCGTTGTAACCGGGCCTGCTGTAACTGAGGCTACTGTAACCGGGCCTGCTGCAACTGGGGCTGCTGTGACCGAGGCACCTGTAACCGGAGCACTTGTAACCGAAACCGAGACTGCTGAAGTGGAACCAAGAGAGGAGACAGAGGTTTCTTCAAAGGACAGTGTCTCACAGGTCTCTTTCAAGACTCATGCTTCTTCAATAACATCTGCAAGAATATGTGCCGAAGCCGATAGAGCTGCCATTATGGTCAAGGTGGCAGCATTGAAAGAGAAGCATGATTTGGAGGATCAGGAGAGTGCATTGCAACAAGAGATGCAGGCATTAAAACGGAAGCGTGAAGCCCTTGAGCTGAAAACTAAACTGACCATCTCATCATCTAAACTTGCAGTTCTCATGTCCGCCGAGGAGCAACAAAGATCCTTGGTCGCCAATCCAGCAGTGGAACAACAACAACAACAACAACAACAAGGCGAGGCGCCACCAACAGGTTCAGCTGCAGAGGCACAAGGAGCAACGGTCACAACACAAGTGAAGCCACCTGAAAGTCCCCAAGGTGAAGGTAAAGATTTAATGAATGCTTACTTGGCTGAGGTATCAATGAAAAGCGCTGCAACAGAGAGTGAGTTTCTTTCCCTAGATAAAGTCACACAGGCCCTTTCAATGATGCAGACACCAAGTGTTAGGCCAAGGGACGGCGTCCACTTTCAGCCAGTCATCCTGAAGGAAGAAAGTGTAGGGGTTAAAAAGACTGGCTCAGTACAGACTTCAAGTCCTCTAGATCCACTTAAAAAGAAAGACCTGTCTAACACTACAAACATTCCCCAGTACCCCTCTGCCCAGTCTTCAAAGGCTAATGTTAATGATGGACTTGCAAATATCTTGCAGCGTCAAAATGACATTACAAGCATTCTTATAAAGCAGCAACAGCAGTCCAAACTCCCTCAGAGAGAAATCCCAGTTTTCAGTGGAGATGTTTTGATGTACAGGCCCTTTATCAGAGCATTTGAGCATACAATTGAGCTTAAAACTGAAAATAGTGCAGATAGGCTGTACTTTCTAGATCAGTATACCAGTGGCCTCCCCAGAGATCTTGTGAGGAGTTGTCTTCATATGAGTCCAGATAGAGGATATGAAAAGGCAAAGGCTTTGCTTCAAGAACACTATGGGGATGAATTCAAGATTTGCTCTGCTTACCTGAAAAAGGCATTGGAATGGCCCATCATTAAAAACGAGGATTCTAAGGCACTGCAGGTCTTTGTGCTGTTCTTGAGGAGTTGCTGTAATGCAATGGAAGAAATGAAATACTCACATGAAATTAACTTGTCATCAAACCTGAAAGTCATGGTCATGAAGCTCCCCTATAAATTCAGAGAACGGTGGCGGTCTTATGTGTGTGACTTTCAGGAGAGAGAGAAAACAGGCCCCAATTCCCTGATCTTGTTTCATTTCTTGAAAAACTAGTGAGAGTAGTATCTGATCCAGTGTATGGAGACATCCAAGATAGGCCCACAAGACCTTCTGAAAAGCTACTCAGAGCTAAGCCCTTAAAGTCCACTGGTGCCAGCTTTGCAACTAGTGTCACCACTTCTTCGTCCCATGTCATTCCCCAGTGTAAGAATGATGTCCTACAGGCAGCCTGCCCTGTGTGCAAAACCAATCATGCACTGGAATATTGTAGTGCATTCAAGAAAAAGAAACACAGAGAAAAGATAGACTTCCTGAAGGAGAGGGGGATTTGCTTTGGATGTTTACGTCAAGGGCACATCAGTAAACACTGTAAACAAAGACTCACCTGCACAGTATGTTCCAAGCAGCACCCCAGTGTTCTCCACATTGAGACAAAACAAAAGACACAACAAGACAAGGGTGACGTATCAGAGACCATAGACGCAGTTGATGTGAAGCCCAAAGCATGTGGGCACATTGGGGCCGGCACAGGGGCTGGTAACGTGCTCTCAGTGCTACCTGTGAAGATAAAAGCAGGCAAGGGTGAAAAGATCATCACAGCATATGCATTCATAGACCCAGGTAGCTCGGCTACTTTTTGCACTGAGCGGCTCATGTCTGAACTGAATATTAAAGGAAGAAGAACGAATATACTGCTGCAAACAATGAGTCATGAGACATCTGTTTCAACCTACATTGTCTCAGGCCTAGAAGTTTCTGGCCTTGATGAAAACTGTTTCTTTCCATTACCTGATGTGTTCACACAAAAAGAGATGCCAGTGACAACTGACAATATCCCCACAAAGCAGGATCTTGCCAGATGGCCGTACCTTCAAAGGGTTAACATTCCAGTAATAGACAGCAAAATTGAACTGTTGATAGGAACCAATGCTTCAAAGATCATAGAGCCCTGGGAAATCATTAATAGTCAGGGTGAGGGACCCTATGCAGTGAAGACCCTAGTGGGATGGGTCGTCAATGGGCCTTTAAGACATGGTGAGTCAACCTTCAGCAATGACAATCAGTCCACAACAGTCAACAGGATTTCTGTTGCAAATCTAGAAAAGTTGTTGATCAGCCAGTACAATCAAGAGTTTAATGAAACGACTGCAGAAGAAAAAGCGTGAGCATTCAATTGAGGATAAAAGGTTCCTTGAAATTGTAAACAATTCTGCCTCACTCATAGATGGTCACTACACTCTAAATCTTCCCTTTAGGAAAGATGATGTGCAGATGCCTAATAACCGGCAAGTTGCCATGCAGCGTCTCCAAAGCCTAAAGCGGAAACTAAAGAGAAATGAGTCTTTCCACAAAGAGTACACAGCCTTTCTGAGTGACGTCATAGCACAAGGATATGCTGAGGCAGTCCCCCAAGAGGATCTGAATGGAACTGAAGGACGAATCTGGTATATTCCACATCATGGTGTATACCACCCTAAGAAGAACACACTCAGGGTGGTGTTTGACTGTGGTGCGGTATACAAGGGTAGGTCCCTAAATTCTGAACTTTTGCAGGGCCCTGACCTTACCAACTCACTCATTGGCGTTCTGCTCAGATTCAGAAAGGAGCCCATAGCCCTCATGGCAGATATAAGATCCATGTTCCATCAAGTCAGGGTGTCCAAGTCAGACATTGACTTTCTGCGTTTTCTATGGTGGACAGACGGGGATGTTGAACAGGATCCAGTAGACCATCGCATGCTAGTGCACTTGTTTGGAGCCACTTCCTCCCCAAGCTGTGCCAGCTTTGCCCTGCGGAAAACAGCAGAAGACAATTCTCACATCAGACCACAGGTGACAGGTGCAATAATGCATAATTTTTATGTTGATGACTGCCTATCTTGTCTGCCCACAGTACAGGACGCAGTGCAGTTAATATCAGACCTGGTGGAGCTATGCAGCAAAGGAGGATTCCAGCTTACGAAGTGGGTGAGCAACAACAGAGCTGTGCTGTCAAACATAAAGGAAGAGGAAAGAGGAAAGGACATCAGATCATTGGATCTCGACAAGGACCAACTACCCATCGACAGAGCTCTAGGACTTCAATGGAATGTGGAAAATGATGACTTCAGGTTCAACATTGTAGTTCCTGAAAAACCACACACTCGGAGAGGAATTCTGTCGATGGTGAGCTCTGTGTATGACCCTCTAGGGATCCTGGCACCCCTCACTCTCCCAGCCAAGCAACTGTTACAACAGCTTTGTAAACAAGGCTATGGATGGGATGAGCCAATTCCCCCAGGTCAGTCTAAGCAATGGGCTAATTGGATTGAAGACCTCCCAAAACTGGCAGACTTTAATGTCCCACGCTGCATCAAGACTCCCAACTTTAGCAGTCCTGCAACTATTCAATTGCACCATTTTGCTGATGCCAGCGAGCTTGGATACGGAGTGGTGAGTTATTTGAGGATGACCAACAACATGGGTGGTATACATGTATGTTTTCTGATGGGAAAAGCGAGGTCGCCCCATTAAAGCAACTCACAATCCCAAGACTAGAATTGGCAGCAGCGGTGCTATCTGTCAAGGTGGACAAGCTGTTGAGGGCGGAGCTACATCTTGCCTTACAGAGCTCCATGTTTTGGATTGACAGCCAAGCAGTGCTTAAGTATATAGCCAGTGACAGTGCTAGATTCCACACCTTCGTTGCAAATCGAGTCTCCTTTATCAGAGGGAACACTAACACTTTGCAATGGAGGTTCATTGAAAGCAAGCTTAACCCAGCAGATGACGCCTCTAGGGGGCTCAGTGTACAGAAATTCCTGGAAAATGAGCGCTGGCTTCGTGGCCCTCAATTCCTCAGGGAACAAAACAACTCCTGGCCCGGTGACACGGTCAACCCAGAGTCTCTGTCACATGATGACCCAGAGGTCAAATGTTCCATTGCATGCAATGCCGCTATAGCTCATGATCCATGTAGTCCAACTAACAAGCTTCTCTCTTTTTTCTCAGATTGGACCAGGTTGATGAAAGCTGTTGCCTGGTACCAAAAATTTGGCAACAGCCTGTTGGCACTAGCTACCAAAAGAAAGCAGCTTTCCACTGACGCTGTAACCACCCGTTCTCGCCAGCAGAATACAACATCCCTGCTGCAGGCTTTCAAAACGGAGCTCGGTGGACAGAGTATCTCCCTGGATGACCTGGAAAAGGCGGAGAGAGCAGTTTTGTCATTCACTCAAAAGCAAGCATTCCCCACTGAATTTGAAAAATTGGCAAAAACACAGTCTTATGTCCCAAAGCAAAGCAAACTTTATAGGCTAGATCCCTTCCTGCAAGACGGGTTGCTGAAAGTTGGTGGGCGGCTGTCCAGAGCACCCATGTCAGAATCTATGAAACATCCCATTATCATCCCAAAACAGTCTCACATCTCTAGTCTCTTACTTCAGCACATCCATCAGAGGTATGGGCACTGTGGCAGAAACTATATACTCAGCCAATTGAGGAAGAAGTATTGGATCATTAGTGCAAACAGTGCAGCAAGAAGGGTCATCTCCAAATGTGTGACCTGCAAGCGCTTAAAAACAAGAACAGCAGAACAAAAGATGGCAAATTTGCCTCTCGAAAGAACCAGGCCAAACCTCCCCCCGTTCACTAATGTTGGCATGGACTATTTTGGTCCTATAGTAACGAAGAGAGGCAGAAGTTTACAAAAAAGATATGGTGTGATATTTACCTGTTTCTCTTCCAGAGCCGTCCATCTCGAAATGGCTTACTGTCTTGACACAGAGGCCTGCATCCATGCAATAAGACGGTTTGTATGCAGACGAGGCCAGGTACAGCACATCTGGTCCGACAATGGCACCAATCTAGTTGGTGCTGAAAAGGAACTCAGACAGGCTCTGTCCAGTCTTAACAGTGACGAGATCCAAGGTGACTTGCTGAAGCGAGGAATACGCTGGACCTTCAATCCACCAGGAGCCTCTCACCAGGGTGGCGTATGGGAGAGACTGATCAGGTCAGTGAGATGGGTCCTGAATGCCCTTCTACAACAACAGCCTCTAACTGATGAAGGTCTCCAGACATTGTTTTGTGAGGTTGAGGCCATCCTTAACAACCGGCCAATCACAACAACATCCTCCGACCCATCTGATTTGGAACCTCTTACCCCAAATCACCTCCTCCTACTTGACACCCAACCTGTACTCCCTCCCGGTGAGTTCTCCAAAACAGATTTATACACCAGACGCCGGTGGAAACAAGTACAGTACCTGGCGGATTTGTTTTGGAAACGGTGGACACAAGAGTACTTGACGCTCATGCAAGAAAGACAGAAGTGGTCAAAAGAAAGAGAAAACCTCAAGATTGGAGACATTGTGGTGATAGTTGACCCTTCCTCCCCAAGATCTTCATGGCCTCTTGCAAGAGTTCTTGAGACGATGCCTGATTCCAAAGGACTGATCCGGTCAGTCAGGCTCAAGACCAAAACGGGCGTGATAGAGAGGCCAATCACTAAACTGTGCCCACTCTTACAAGATGCACACTGAAGTCCAGATCACAGAACATGTAATGTATGTCTTTACATGTCTTTACTTATATACATTGGCTCCTCCTGTCATTTAATATAACTGTTTAATATAACTGTTGAGCCTAAAACATTTAGGGGCCGGAATTGTAGGAGCCAAATCATTACTTTTGTATCTTTTTTACTGAATTTTAATTTCTTGTATTTTGTCTTGTGCAAGTGTACTCCTCTCCCCCCTCTGGTGGCCAAGGGCCTCGCCTTCTCTGTCCCTTCAAATGTAGGTGTTGCTACCTGAGTGGGTGTGGCTGGAGCAGGGAGACACAGTCTTTGACCAGACTAAGACCAAGACCAGACCAAGCTGAAAAGAATCCTTTGTTTATCTATTTAATCTTTATTTTTGTTCAACTTATATACCTTCTGAGCTTTAAATACCCTTTTGTGTTAAATAAATCCTACATTATTTTTTGGAATTTACGCAACCGGAACCTTTTATTTGACTTGGGAGTTTGCGTCAAAACACACCAGCTTAGCCACCAGTGGTCATAGGAATAACCACTACACTACTAAATATAGAGATTCAAAAGAACCACAACACAGACAGGTGAGAATATCAGAGGGAAGCAAAACACCTCTGAGTTTACCTGAGAGAGTTGTTATGATGAAGAAGAGGACAAGAATCTTCATCATTAGCTGATCCCTCGATAGATAGTGTCCACTGTGTTCTTGCTTGTGTCGTGTCTACTAAGAGACTGAATGCCCAACTCTCTCACACTGGTCATCTATATTTACTCACTTCCTCTTCTCTGCTCTCGAAACCTTTTCTTGTTTTTCTTTCTAATGAGTGACATCATCCCTTCTTCCTCTTCTCGCTACTTGAGAGATCCTGTGAAAGGACCACTGCAAAGGACATGCAACTTTATTGACACGGCCACATGCTACTCCAGTAGATGTTTAAGGACAAATTTACTCATGCATCACAATACATGGTGCAGTAGGTAATTCTGTGTCTAAATGTGCTTCATGTGTGTCTAAATGTCCCCAGATAGAAGCTATCATTTTCCATTCAAATATGTCATTCATGGTATCCAGGGGCTATTTGTGGATTTGACAGAACGCTAAGAGATCTCAGTCAATCCACAACCCTGTTTGTTTGAGGATCCCGAACGCTATCAATATGGAAACAAAATGTTGGCGCACAAGAGCAGCTAATGCTAACGGAATGGGGCACAATGAAATGAAACTGAAATCTCAGACAATAGGGCTATGTGTTGATTTATGTCAGTCATTGAAATGTAACCTACTGTACAGTATACAGATTGGCTTCTCTCAATAGTTACACTTGTTGTGTTGGTGTCGTCGTCAAATAGGCCTACATGAAACGAATCCTACAAAATTGTGCTAAAATGTGACAGCACAAAAAATTGGCACACACAGTTCATGGCACCTCAGATAAATGAGGAATATCACCCCATTCTTCTTCTATATATTTTTCTTTGTTTGTGCCAAAACAGCATTTGAGAGTTCACCCTCCTACCAAAATCCCACTTTAACCACTAGATTAAGTAAGATTAAGCAAAACAGC
>JAODXP020006976.1:0-20000 GCA_027497455.2 Sardinella longiceps | reverse complement strand
ATCTAAAGGCAAGAGGAATACTTAAACCCATAGGCAATTATCTGTGAGAAAGCTGTAGATCATTGAAAAAGTTGGGACTCACCAATAATGAGTTGAGTCTTGCTGATCAACCTGTAGGTTGTTGATTTACCTCCACCTTCCTTTACTCCACACCAGTAATCTCCAGCATCTTCTGCAGTCAGATTCACAAGGGTCACAGACAGAGAGCCAGAGGGAAGCACCTGGATCTTTCTCAACTGTGTCCCAGGTGGGGTGAGTTGTAAGCAGGTTAACTTAGTTTTCGGATGTTGGCAGAAGTATAAATCTCTGTTTTTTGTGTATTTTTCAGGTAAAGTGCAAACAAACTCTATATTCTCCCCGGAAACGCCATGGATCTCAGTAGATTGCCACTGACCTGTCAGAAAACACCAAAACTTTCATGGAATTATTGAGTAACAACAAGAACAGATAGGAACTGAAACCAGGCGAGGGGACATGTACGAAAACCAGACAATTAGGCAGGCAATTCAAACATGGAAAAAGGCACGAAAGAAACAAGCAGAGGTCAAAACCAGGAACTATGCTCTTGCAAAGGGACAGGCTAAAGAGTAACTTGCACAATATTATCTGACAACACGTTGAGACAAAGTGATGAGACAGCAGGGTACAAATACTCAGAACAAATAAAATAGCCGGAGGACTTTTATTGAAAAAGTTCAATCAAGCATGACAGTTAGTATCTACAAAATAGGCTGATAAGCCCTCTCCTACTTACTTTCACTTATTTGTGATTTCACATGAGAGTCTGACACAATAAAAACTAGAAAAGCTCTCGGAGAGCGCAGACCTCCTCCAAGGCAATGTGGTCACAGACTCAACAAAAAATTGTATTCTGGATCACCGATCACCACCAACATTAAATCAGTTTTTACATGTCCCATTATACACATTGTCCGAAAATCTCATTCAAAACTGTGCAGTAGTTTGAGTTATGTTGTACATAGACAGACACGTACATACACACACACACACACACACACACACACAGACGCAGGTGAAAACATAACCTCCTTGGTAACAAATTTGTATGGAATAAAGTGCTTTGCGATAGGGACAGTGACAAGACACTAGAGAGCAAAAAAGAAGAAGCACAAATCAAACACACAGCAAAGTACAAAATGGCCACCTGTGTGGGATACTAACCAGGAATAACTTTTAAAATTATGTTAGTTGGCTCGATAGGAGCATGATCCACCACACAGGTGTATATTATTCCATCATCCCTAGTAGTCAGCTGAGTGATCAGCACCATGAAGTTTCCCTCTGATGGGTTGTCATGTAGGGAAAACCTTTTGTCTTTTGCAGGAGTATCTCCATTATCTACTATAATAGTATCAGAACATCTCCCTACTCCTTTACAGAGATACTTCCTGTTGTGTTCATACTTTCCGACATCATAGACACACTTTATCATGACATCACCTCCTTCATATCCATTCACAGTTAGGGTCTGAACCTTAACTGAAAACAAAAAAACACACACATAAACCATGGACAGTAACACCACTTCTGAGAGACTCTTGGTCCTCCCTATCTGGTCTACTGACTTTACACACACACACACACACACACACACACACACACACACACACACACACACACACACACTCCACAGAGCAGACACACCCTCAAACTGTGCAACATGAACACATAAAGAAACGGGAAATGAGTACAAAAGTGTGTAACTGAAATTAGGCCACAGCATCTAAAACTGTTGTTCTTTATTTAGTAACACTTTAGCAAATAACCCTCATAACTGTTTTAATGCTGTAAATTTACCAAATAAACATATGACTAATACCAGCAGCTACATCTCAAAGTCCTTGTATTTGGTTTGGTTGGTATTTCTCTCTGTAAGTGACATTCACTCTTTGTACTCTTTGATCACTTCAGAAGGTCACATGTACTGTGCTGGGAATCTGGTATGATGAGGACATATTATTTTAATTTTAATATTGTATTTTAATTTACACTGTTGCACTGAAGCTGACCTGCAAACCCACATTGCTCAACAAACTAATGCTGTCATGGTCATGCTCTCTAACCACATGGCGCTCAAAGTACAAATGCATTTAAACATGCCAAATGTAGACAACACTGTATAGTAAACTGTATGTAGCCTGACAAGCCAGACTATCACATAAATGTACAATTTAGTCTGGCCACGAGTGATAGACCCTCAGGTAGGGTGGCTAAAACCTCAGCGCAACTAACAAGTTGATTCAAACATAAGCCTGTCCAGTGACTCCCTGTCCAGATAGAACGATGTGATAGCCTAAACATCACAATGTCACAATGTCTGAAAGCTGAAAGCAACCTGGAGCGTTGCGTTTGGATTCAAACCAGACACCACCGATGTCTGAGTACAACCTATGGCTGATGGCTAGACATATTCACTAAAAAAGGACTAGTAAATGCCAAATTCTAGGCTATTGCAAGCATAGAAAGAATTACTGCTCAAAAAACACCTGAGATTTTTTACCTGAGAGAGAGAATATGATGAATAAAAAAATAATCCTCATCCTTAAGAGCTGATTTCTTCAAAAGCCTTTGCTGCTAATACTGAGAGGACAACTCTTGCAGCGTCTATATCTGGTCACTTCCTCTGTAAGAAACATGTGGTTTGACACTTTAGTCTTATTAATCATCAGAGGCATCAGTCTTTCTTCCTCTTTTACTATCTTTAGACACACTTTATATTTTGCTTCTAATTGCCCGTATTTACTGTCTGTAACATACAGAGAATGTGATACCAGTTTACATCCATTTATTTTATTTTTAAGATGTTTTATGCTTTTGTCCAGTGCTCTTTTTAATTGAAAAATAGATTTTGCCGGCAACTATCGCGATGATCACTGCTGTTAGGAAAAACAACTGTACACCAACTCAACAGCAATGCTCTAGATGACTTTGATTGTAGAATGTGTGTCTGCCTTTGCCTGACATAGCCCACCCATAATACAAATGTTCATCCGTATCCATGGTCTGGGGACGGTCTTCTGGTTTACATTGGTAAAGAGACTACCGGCCAATAAGCGAAGCTGATTAGACGAGCTGTCCAATCGTTTCAAACCAGAACTGAATGCCCTTGCCCCCGCCCTATAAACCTCCAGACCATGAATACAGATGAACAGCAGTATTATGGTTGGGCTACGCTGCACTAAGTTCTGCCCAAAGTCTTTGTTGCACCCCAAAGTCTTTCAATGGGTGAGCCTCTGGCAATAAAGGACACCTTTGGTGTACAGAGCATGTCTCCTTTGCCTCCACCTCATTCTTTTATTCCTCATACTTACTGGCTGTTTTACTAAATACAGTAATGTTGTTGTTGTTGTTGTTGTTGTCACTATGTACTCTTGACTCATTGTGCTCACACTCCCTCTGCTGGCCATGATGGAGATCATGTCCATAGCCTACCCAGCTCTTTCTCCCTCTAACCTTATTTATTTATTTATTTATTCATTATTTATTGATCATTCATCAGTGTTGAGCTTTATCAGGAATTTTCATTTTGCATTATTTGTAAATGTTATGAGCTACTGTAAGGTACACTATTGTAAGATTAATATGTTATATAATCATTGCAAAATGCAAAGCTACACTCTTAAGCAACAATGCTGAGACAGATAGCAGGTTGTGGAACGGTTATACAAACGTTTTCATACATCTGCGTGTAGCCAGAGCGTTAAACTTTTGTTTCATTGCCAATTAAACCACTATCTTTTGATTCAACCTTGGTCTTTGTCTCACTCCCTAAATCAACTCGCAAATCTTGCCATATTTTTTTTTCTAAAACTATACAGTGTATGTCCAACTGTTAGTTAAGGCTTCTGGAAATCCACTGGTAACCATCTTTAGCCTGATCTTATCTTGTGCAAGTAATCTGATTCATCTGTATAATTTAATGCAAATATTATGACACCCTGCATGTTCCAGACTATGTATCAGAGAGATAAGGCCACACATAACAACAATAGTTTTATTTAGAATAAAGTATTTGACAATGAAGTTAAAATCAATAAGGTAACATAATAATGGTTTATGCATTTATATTTGCATTTATAATGGTTTATGAATAATGGGTTCATACAAAATATTAAAAAGAAGACTGTACAAGAGTAAAGAATAGAAAATAGAAGTAAAACAAGGTGGCGAGGAGAAGACAAAACAAGGAGGAGGAGAGGCAGCAGCCTCCACCACCCATCTGGAGATATGAAAGCTTTAGCGAAAGTTCTCCTAGGAAGACTCGGATGCATCGTCACTCATTACCTGACCAATCATTCCTGCTCGCCCGTTTTATAATGACCTGCCAGTCCAGGGGGTAGGCTCCACCCCTGGCAGCATACTTTGGGCAGGATCTGCGGTGTCCAGTCTTTCCGCTACAGGATCATGGATGGGGCCCTAAAGACTTTTATATTTCATGTTATTTCGTTGCACTTGTTATATTAAAACGTTCGAGCTCATATCTCTCTCCGAGTCTTTCAAGGAGAACTTGTAAACTCAGGAAACCAGGAAGCAATCATGCACACACCACCCTACATTTGTGGTGATTTATCAAACAGGAGAGAAAAAAAACAGTAGGCCTACAAGCAGAAAAACAAGGATACTGCAGGACCTGTGGAAGAACCCTCAATGAAAACACAGTCCCATTAATGTAAGTGATGTGGAAGTTTATATGCAAACATTATAGCATTAAACAGTAGAGAGCAAACACCAGCACATGCTTCTTGTGGTTATAGATGTGTAGTATAGATAGAATGGTTGTTATAATTTTCCTCCTCTACTCAGGGAGGCACTTATGATGAAGAAAGTGAGGAAGATGAAGATGATGGTCACTCATGTGTGCTGTGTTTGTGGATTCTTTGATAAACAGACTCGCCTTGGTTGGTGTTGGGGTTCAAGGACTGATATACTGATTCACCATGACCAGTGTTGATGTTCAAGCGCTGATAGACCTGAGAGTCCTGCTGCATGGTGTTGGGGTTCAGGCTCTGGTAGAGAGAGTCTGACTGTGGAATGTTGGGGTTCATGTTCTGGTAATCAGACTGAGATACTGAAGAGTTGGAGGGATTTACAGACTGTGCCGTAGCAGGATCATTATCATAATCTGCGAAAGCCTGTAAGAAAATCTCAGCGTCAAACATATATGTGTGTGTGTGTGTGTGTGTGTGTGTGTGTGTGTGTGTGTGTGTGTGTGTGTGTGGGAGAGAGAGAGAGAGAGAGAGAGAGAGAGAGAGAGAGAGAGAGAGAGAGAGAGAGAGAGAGAGAGAGTATCACCTCACCTCTAGTGTAGCCGTGGGAGCTTGAGTTATCTGGCCAACAGGGACAGCAGCAGCAGTAACAGCAACTGCAAAACAATGGGGGTTAGCTCAATCTTTTTGTCTGTCTTTTCTGTGCATGTGTGTGTGTGTGTGTGTGTGTGTGTGTGTGTGTGTGTGTGTGTGTGTGTGTGTGTGTGTGTGTGCTAAGGGTTTAAAAGTTAACAGCTCATCGTTGATGTTCTCACACTGTGCAATCTCATATAAAGCCGCCACACAACTGCTCACACTGTGCGAGTGAGTTTGTAACCGAAAACTCAAAATTATGGGAAGTTTGCTGAATTATGCACCAACTTTTATTACATAAATAGGTTATTTTTGGTTTAATTCAGATCACACTTGTAGCAATGGTTTCAGTACCCTTTCTCTTTACCAATCGTATCCAAGCAGGCCAGAGAGGAAAAAGTGTTTAGTCATGGCTGTTCTTACACTGTGCGAACACCCTCATAACGGAATTTCAAACAGGTTTGATTACCACCCGACCACACAATTGTTGATTGGGAGGTGGTGAGACGTTAATCGCTTCTCGTTACTCTGTGTATATTCCACAATCTGAGACGCACAAGTGACCTGAAACTTGGCCCTATCCAAGAAATTCTTGCACAAGTGAAAAAACAGGTGCTCTCCGTCTTTCTACCTGTCTTACACTTGCATGAGTTACAGTAGCACTTACCACTCCTCTGTCTACTGAACATGTAGCTATGTGTGTGTGTGGGGTGTGGGTGAGTCAAATGACTAAGACAGCCTATACAGCTCTGAGACATCTTCCAATGACCTTATTTTAGTTGAAGAACATTAGACTTGTCTTTCTATGGGTGTGTGAGTTGACTGTGCTCTCCATCTTTCTACCTGTCTTACACTTATACACTTAAATATCTGTATGAGTTACAGTAGCACTCACCACTTCTCTGTTTCCTGCACATGTAGATGAGGATTACCAGGAGCAACAGCAAAACTGCAGCAGAAGGTGCCACATAGACAGCCAGTGAGTGAGCTGAATAATGAGAAAACCAAGTCAAGAGTAATCAATCAGCTTACTTCTTAAGTCCGATGTTGATCTTGAAATTATAGTTATATAGATGGGGACTGAGTTAGAGGGCTCCAAGATTGGGGAGGACCCTTTGCTACTATGCTTATGTATTTGGCCCACAATTTGGTACTACATACACTTTCCAAAGTAATTTCTATGTATACTATGGATGAATCACCATTAACTGTGGCATTTGGCAGATTGTGGCAAAGCATTCAAGCTTTATGCAATTCAGCATTGTAACATAACCAAAATGACCTAATGATATTCTGCCAACTATGTTTTGACATAGGCCTACAATGAGTTTTGCCCAGATGAAGACTTGGTGTGGGTAAAAACAGGTAGGCGTAAAAATGTCCATGACAATCAAGGAAGTTTTTTTTCCACTCTAAATCAGAGTGCCTCTGATTTTTAAGACTGGTGTTTATAAAGTAGCCAAGTTAGGCCTCACATAGGCTACAGGAGAAGAGTCAGATTTTTTTTTTTTTTTTTTTTTTTTTTGTGTTTGACTTTTTTTTTTTTTTTTTTTACAGTACCTTGTGTCTCTGTTTGCAATGGAATGCTGTAACTACAGCCAAGGACTAGTAAAATTACAGAATGTCTCTGGAAAAAGCAAAGCTGACAATAAAATACATTGAAATATTGGTAAGAATCATACCAGATGAGTTTGGTAGAACTGGTGGTTTTGGTGATGGTGGTAATACTGGAGGAGTTGGCTCAGGACCTAAAGGAAAGAGACAAGCTTAAACCCATATGCGATTATCTGTGTGAAAGCTGTAGATCATTGAAAAAGTTGGGACTCACCAATAATGAGTTGAGTCTTGCTGATCAACCTGTAGGTTGTTGTTTCACCTCTACCTTCCTTTACTCCACACCAGTAATCTCCAGCATCTTCTGCAGTCAGATGCTCCAGGGTCACAGACACAGAGCCAGAGGAAAGCACCTGGATCTTTCTCAACTGTGTCCCAGCTGGTGTGAGTTGGAAGCAGGTTAACTTAGTTTTCGGATGTTGGCAGAAGTATAAATCTCTGTTTTTGTTTTTTTCAGGTAAAGTGCAAACAAACTCTATATTCTCCCCGGAAACGCCATGGATCTCAGTAAATTGCCACTGACCTGTCAGAAAACACCAAAACTTTCATGGAATTATTGAGTAACAACAAGAACAGATAGGAATTGAAACCAGGCGAGGGGACATGTACGAAAACCAGACAATTAGGCAGGCAATTCAAACATGGAAAAAGGCACGAGAGAAACAAGCAGAGGTCAAAACCAGGAACTATGCTCTTGCAAAGGGACAGGCTAAAGAGTAACTTGCACAAAATTATCTGACAACACGTTGAGACAAAGTGATGAGACAGCAGGGTACAAATACTCAGAACAAATAAAATAGCCGGAGGACTTTTATTGAAAAAGTTCAATCAAGCTTGACAGTTAGTATCTTCAAAATAGGCTGATATGCCCTCTCCCTACTTACTTTCACTTCATTTGTGATTTCACATGAGAGTCTGACACAATAAAAACTAGAAAAGCTCTCGGAGAGCGCAGACCTCCTCCAAGGCAATGTGGTCACAGACTCAATAAAAAATTGTATTCTGGATCACCGATCACCACCAACATTAAATCAGTTTTTACATGTCCCATTATGCACATTGTCCGAAAATCTCATTCAAAACTGTGCAGTAGTTTAAGTTATGTTGTACATAGACAGACACATACATACACACATACACACACACACACACACACACACACACACACACACACACACACACACACACACACACACACACAGACGCAGGTGAAAACATAACCTCCTTGGTAACAAATTTGTATGGAATAAAGTGCTTTGCGATAGGGACAGTGACAAATCACTAGAGAGCAAAAAAGAAGAAGCACAAATCAAACACACAGCAAAGTACAAAATGGCCACCTGTGTGGGATACTAACCAGGAATAACTTTTAAAATTATGTTAGTTGGCTCGATAGGAGCATGATCCACCACACATGTGTATATTATTCCATCATCCCCAGTAGTCAGCTGAGTGATCAGCACCATGAAGTTTCCCTCTGATGGGTTGTCATGTAGGGAAAACCTTTTCTCTTTTGCAGGAGTATCTCCATTATCTACTATAATAGTATCAGAACATCTCCCTACTCCTTTACAGAGATACTTCCTGTTGTGTTCATACTTTCTGACATCATAGACACACTTTATCATGACATCACCTCCTTCATATCCATTCACAGTTAGGGTCTGAACCTTAACTGAAAACAAAAAAACACACACATAAACCATGGACAGTAACACCACTTCTGAGAGACTGTTGGTCTTCCCTATCTGGTCTACTTACATTGTAACACACTTGTGTGGTGGGTGTTTCCCATGACTTTACACAAACACACACACACACACACACACTCCACAGAGCAGACACACACTCAAACTGTGCAACATGAACACATAAAGAAACGGGAAATGAGTACAAAAGTGTGTAACTGAAATTAGGCCACAGCATCTAAAACTGTTGGCAGATAACCCTCATAACTGTTTTAATGCTGTAAATTTACCAAATAAACCAATACCAGCAGCTACATCTCAAAGTCCTTGTATTTGGTTTGGTTGGTATTTCTCTCTGTAATTGACATTCATTCTTTATACTCTTTGATCTTGAAAATCTGGTATGATGAGGACATATTAATTAATTTTGTAGATGTATTTTAATTTTACACTGTTGGACTAAAGCTGACCTGCAAACCCACATTGCACAACACAGTAATGCTGTCATGGTCATGCTCTCTAGCCACATGGCGCTCAAAGTACAAATGCATTTAAACACACCAAATGTAGACAACACTGTATAGTAAACTGTATGTAGCCAGACAAGCCAGACTATCACATAAATGTACAATTTAGTCTGGCCACGAGTGATAGACCCTCAGGTAGGGTGGCTAAAACCTCAGCGCAACTAACAAGTTGATTCAAACATAAGCCTGTCCAGTGACTCCCTGTCCAGATAGAACGATGTGATAGCCTAAACATCACAATGTCACAATGTCTGAAAGCTGAAAGCAACCTGGAGCGTTGTGTTTGGATTCAAACCAGACACCACCAATGTCTGAGTACAACCTATGGCTGATGGCTAGACATAATATTATTCACTAAAAAAGGACTAGTAAATGCCAAATTCTAGGCTATTTCAAGCATAGAAAGTATTACTGCTCAAAAAACACCTGAGATTTTTTACCTGAGAGAGAGAATATGATGAATAAAAAAATAATCCTCATCCTTAAGAGCTGATTTCTTCAAAAGCCTTTGATGCTATACTGAGAAGACAACTCTTGCAGCGTCTATATCTGGCCACTTCCTCTGTAAGGAACATGTGGTTTGTCCTTTTTTTTTGTTTTTAATCATCAGAGGCATTAGTCTTTCTTCCTTTTTTATTGCCTTTTGATACACTTCATATTTTGCTTCTAATTGCCCACATTTAGGCTACTGTCTGTTACATACAGGGAATGTGATATCAGTTTATATCCACTTATTTTATTTTAAAGATATTATATACTTTTGCCTGCAACAACAGAATCAGCTGAGCGATAATCACCGCTGTAAGGAAAAGCAACTGTATAGCAACTCAACAGCAATTCTCTGGATGACTTTGATAGTAGAATGTATGTCTGCATGGACATGATTCAAACATCCAGTCAAAGACATAATTACGTCCAAAGCTCCATTGAGTTCAGCCCTTCTTCTTGCTTGCTTAAAGGAATACTCCACCCCTTTATGAAAATTGGTTATTCACCCCCTTACTTGGAGTTACATATGTGGGTAACAGCATTTTGGTCTCAGCACATGTGTTGTCCTCGTCTGGCAACCCTAATTTTACCTTTAGCATAGGCGCTGGAAAATAAAGTTGCCAAAGAGTTGCTATCTGGCAACTTTACATTCCAGCGCCTATGGTAAGCTACAGCTAAAATAAAGCTAAAATTGGGGTTGCCAAACAGGGAAAACGCATGCATTGAGAACAAAATGCTTTTACCCACATATGTTACCCGAGTAAGGAGGTGAATAACCAATCTTAATAAAGAGGTGGAATATTCCTTTAACCCCAAAGGCTTTCAATGGGATATAGCTTTGGTGTGCAGAACATGTCTCTTTTGCCTCCATCTCATTCTTTTAGGCCCCATACTCTCTGGCTGCCTAACAAAAAAACAGTACTGTTGTTGTTGTTGTTGTTGTTGTTGTTGTTGTCGTTGTCGTCACTATGTACTCTTGACTCATTGTTCTCACACTCCCTCTGCTGGTCATGATGGAGATCATGTTCATAGCCTACCCAGCTCTTTCTCCACCTAACCCTATGGACTTATTTATTGATTTATTATTATTTAATGATTATTCAATACTCGTCAGTGTTGAGCTTTATTAGGAATTTTCATTTTACATTATTTGTAAATGTTATGAGCTCCTGTCAGTTATGTTGTATGTGTCCACCTGTGAGTTTAGGCTTCTGGAAATCCACTCATGGCCCAATCACACGCATTGGATCAATCAACAGCAATGGCCGATTCACACCGAAAACGTATTTTGCACAGATTCCACGCTACTCGGTTGAAATAGAAACAAATTATATTTTTCCAAGCGCTTTTCAAGTGGTAGTCTCAATAGATTTTTAATGCATAGCTCTGGAAAGCCTGTTCACACAGAACACCACAGAGACAGTTTCTGGTGTGAATACACACACACACACACACACACACACACACACACACACACTGCACTGGATGGACAGCACCAGTCACGGACAGTGAAAATGTAATTGCTGTGTGAATTGCGGCCAAGATTCATTTTTCATAGAAAAACATTCTGGTGCAGCTGAGTTACTGTGGCCTTGTGGAGCTCCTAACGGTGGCATGTTCACAGTCTTGCCTCAGGGGGGCAGTAGAGGGGTGTGGACGGTCACTGCAGTCAGGCCTTAGGAGGAAGGTGAGGAGTAGTTGAACAGCAGTGATTGTAAATAATAGAAAGAAGTAAAGAATAGAAAGAAGATTGATGCCAGGGTGGCAGCCTGAAATTCACTTAATTTGGTATTGAGAAAAAGTTACAAAAAAGAATTAAGTGAAAATGTGAATCATTCAAGAGGCTGTTTAGCTGAGGGAAGGAATAGTATGTGAAAGGGAAGTTATCTACACCCTTGTGAGATAATTTTCCAAGTAAAAACTGTTAGTGGTTTATTTTCCACGACAAAACCAAGTGTCATCGCTCTTGCATGAATTATATTTACCGACTTCCTCTTTCCAGTGGGTTCACCACCTCAGACATGACATAGGGACATTTGTACAATGATGACAGTGTCATACTCCTCCCACAACAGCCAGGGTGCTTAGAAAATGTGATATTTACATGTTTCATCATATCATAGCCTTCATTTCTGCTCCAAACAATTATGGGTGCCGACAAGTAGGCATACTGTATTTCACAGTACAAAGTCATCCTGTACTGTAGGTTGTATCCCAACCCAACACAGCATAAGCTATACACAAATACAGCACTTCTTCTGCTCTAATATACCCATATACCAGCCCCTCAGTTTACACTTCTCTCTGTAAAAGGGTCTTATTCTCGCAGTGCAAACTCAGAGTTGGTTGACTTGTCAAGATGGGATCTATCCGAGTGACCGAGGCCAGTGGCTGGAATCTCAGACAGAGTACTGAAGGGAGATGAGAATCAAGTGGAGTTGTGTGGGTCTTTGACAGCATTTAGCTGACCGGATTGTTTCACTCCGACTAATTCCTTTAAGATAGGGTAGCCGTCTTCTATTTATTTTTATTTCATCATCAAAATGTATTATCATCACTATTATTTTTCTTTCTTTTTGGCATGAGATGTATACTGTGTACTGTGTCGTACTACTGTCGTACTATACCGTGTGTTGGTTTGTGTTTTAATAAAAACATGTTAATCGCATAAAAAGATGGGGTAGCCGTGTCTGCTCAGGTAGGGCTTTGGGATTAGAACCAAATGGTGGCTGGATCGATCCCTGAGTAGTGGACCACAGCTGAGCAAGGCCCCAGTAAAGCCCCTAACCCCTCACTGTTCCTCAGGAGCAGCTGAAGGAGGCTGCCATCTGCATAGTTGTGTGTCTCATAAATGTGTACTTTGAATCATTTGAATCATAAAAAAACTCCAAATGTTTATTATTATTAGTATTATTATTATTATTATTATTAATAATAATAATTCATTAATATTATTAATAATTATTATCATTTAAAAAAAAACTCCAAATGATTCAAAGCACACATTTATGAGACACACAACTATGCAGATGTTGGCCTCATTCATTTATTTCTTCATGTCACCCATGAATTTCTTGCGGTGCAGCTATTTTTGTGTTGTGTTACAAAGTTGAATAGAACACCCCAAATGTTAACAGAATGATTTAAATGTGTTATGTATAACTACACAACACTGTTTAAACCTGTATAGTATCCAAGAGCATGGTCATCCATTTACATCAACTGTATTTTTTACTGTAAAAAGAGAGAAACAACAGGAAAGTTGTGACACAAAAAGTGACTCAAAGCAGCGAAAGTATAAGTATAAGAACTTATGCCTTTAATATATTGCAGTATAGTTCAGACCGTTATCGTCCCACAAGGGAAAATTTGGTCAGTGGTTCATACGACTAGCCTGACATAGCCCGACCATAATACTGCTGTTCATCCGTATTCATGGTCTGGAGGTTCTTTAACTTGGCGCGATTATACTGCGGGGGGGAGGGCATTCACTTTTGGTTTGAAACAATTGGACAGCTCGTCTAATCAGCGTCGCTTATTGGCCGGTAGACTCTCTACCGATATAAACACGCCCAAGAGGACCGTTCCCAGACCATGGATACGTATGAACATTCGTATTATGGGCGGGCTATGTCAGGCTATCATACGACATAAACTCTTACAAATACATGACCATGGACGTCACTAGGATCCATAGTCAAGGGGGGCTTAGCCCCAGAGGGGTAATATGTAGATGCGCGCGCAGAGCGCGCGGCGAAAATTTTTAATAAATAAATTATATTATAGGCCTACAGCAGGGCTATTCAATTAGTTTTCCAAGGGGGCCACATTTAGAATCCAAAAACTTGAGCGGGGCCGCAAACTTTTCGCGGTCACTATTTTCAAATAATCAAATCGCAACACATTGATTAAAAATGCATATTTGCTTTGTTTTAGCAATAACTTTGCATGTTAACAATAGCTACAAAGTATTTATTTACAAAATTTACATTTTTAAATTACCAGAACAGAATATTTTAACACCATAACTTTGTTTTTAAAGTGAATTATTCATCCCTAAATGTCCTATTACAGAACTTATTTTGCACTCCAACAGGTAGGATAAAAGAAAAAATTTAAATAACACGTAAACACGCAAGGACTCTAATATAAGTAGCCTACAGTTGTCATAATAAGAGGAAATGCTGCATCAATAGACCAAACCGGCTTAAAAAATAAATAAAAAGGCTGCACAACAGCGCCAAAATCATCTGGTGGCCAAAACCGGAATTACATGTACTTGCTTAGAATCGCCATAGAGAATGAACAGTGGAAAATACCTTAAAAAAATATTTCCTAATGTATTAATGCCACTTAAATTGACGTAGTTTGGGGCCATATTATCTATTTATTAATATTCTGCAAATTATAAAGTATATATTAAGCTTTGGAGACTGATAACAATATTTTAGTGTGAATCACGTCGGCCGCATCTGGGCCGTATCCGGGCCGCCAATTGAATAGCCCTGGCCTACAGTGTATATGTGTGTATATTGCCAACTATTTATTACTTGAAGGACAATTATCAGAATATCTCATATCTTAGGCTATTTTTATTAACAAAATTAGTCTAAATCAATTCATCAGACTGGTTTGTGAAGAGAGATGTTTGCAAATATCTCCATCAATGACTGTGGTGTAAATGAACTAGGCTCTTCTATATAGCTGCATTTATTTCAGTCTAATGCACTGAGCAAGATACAACAATGGTAACAACTAGCTTAGTTCAAATCCTAGGGACATGTGATGATACAGTCAAATATGAAAGTTTCTAAAACATTTATTCTGCAAAATGAGCATACAATAGCTACTACAATATTATGCTAGGCTATAGCAAATAAATATGTCCATCAATGCATGTAGGACAAACTAATATGGCATAGACTACAGGCTAATGTATATTTCATAGTTCAGTCTTTTGGAGAATATGTTGCCTAGAAATTTGCTGGATCAGACTATAGCCTACCAAACTTCAGATTTAAGACTATTTTTCCTGCTCAACTTGAAGCATAATTCGTCATCAGTTACAACAAGAAAAAAAATGCTCTCAGTGGATGCAGGCAGAGCTGGAGAATTTACTGAGAAATTTCACATGTACTTAAAGTGGACTTCCTCGTGGACCGTTTATCATAGCAATTAGATAGATAGACTAGTACCATTGGAAAGCTTGGAACCTACTGAATCCGGTGGTGTCCGGAGATCGCGTATCTGACGTTAACTCCGCGAGTAATATAACCGCTAAGAATGGATGTAATTTACATACAATGAAAATAATCTGCCCAGCGTTAGGGGGGCTTGGGGAAATTTAGGGAGGCTTGAGCCCCCCAAAATGGACCTAACAACGTCCATGTACATGACACAACATGACAGAATAAATTGAAAAACATAAAAAAGCAGTATTTACAGACAACTTAGACCAGCCTCTGCCACACTAGCCCTAAATAATATGACATAAAGTTCCAATGCAACTCCAATGCAAGAGATTTACTTGTGAAAGTAAATGTGATTATTCAAAGAACTCAAAATTTACATATCAGATATTGTGAATTGACAGACAGACAAACAGACAGGTTGGTCAGGAGTTTGGTTAGCATCATATTTCAAGGGTTTTACGAAATTCAACCACTGAATAGGTTGAGTCATCAGGAAGACTTCTTGGTAACTGAGCCATGACATAAACAGTGTTGGGGGTGGCATCTGTGGGCTTAGTTTCTTTGGAGTCTTTGACCTCCTCATATACATGATCTTTGAGAACAATCTGATAAGGTAGAAAAATAATAAGAGAGAGACAGAGAGAGAGAGAGAGAGAGAGAGAGAGAGAGAGAGAGAGAGAGAGAGAGAGAGAGAGAGAGAGAGAGAGAGAGAGAGAGAGAGAGAGAGAGAGAGAGAGAGAGAGAGAGAGAGAGAGAGAGAGAGAGAGAGAGAGAGAGATTAGTCATTTGGATATTAATTTACCAGTATAGCCATTATTGTGTAGTTTAAGTTACCTCTGCGTTTCCATCTGTGACGTTAGGCGGGTCGTTGGATTCATGGGAAGGCTCTGTGGAACAAAACAGTGCAATCACACCACAGTGCAATAGTGAGTGTGTGTGTGTGTGTGTGTGTGTGTGTGTGTGTGGGAAACAGAGAGAGAAAATGCAACTAACCCTTTGTCCTCTGTCTTCTGTACATGTAGATGATGACGATGATCAGGGACAACAGCAGCACAGAAAACAATACTACCACAGCATGTAGGGCAGATGATGTTGGCATGGTTGGGGGTGATGTTGTTGTTGGTGATGGTGTTGTTGATGGTGTTGATGGTGTTGATGATGGTAACGGGCCTGACACAGTAAGTAATAATCAGTGACGTGCAGTAAGATCTGTACTAGGGTAGTCAGAGCGCGTAACAATACCAAATCTGAATATAGTCCTAGGCAACCTGTCCTAAGCCTACTCTGTTAGGGACATGCAGGGCCGTTTCAAGGTACTTGGGGGCCCCAAGCAAACAGGACATGGGGGCCCTTCACTCCCCGTAAATACTTAGGCCTACATGAACCACATTGTTATAATTTTCAAACATCATCAATAAAATTATTTGTATTGTACAGTTGTCTAACTCCAGTTTAAAGTCATTTTTTGTTGAAAAACATCACCAACTTAACTACTAAAATGATTAAACAGTCAATCTTGGGGGCCCCTTTCAGCCTGGGGCCCCAGGCAATTGCCTGGTTTGCCTGCCTTGTTGCGAAAGCCCTGGGGACATGTAGATGATGATGACTAGGAGCCCTGAGGGCAACAGAGACACACAACAGCACCTATATGTTGCCCCTGACATCTTGGTTATGATACACTTGAAAAGGATTTCATTAAATCCAATACAACCAATACAAAGACTTGTTAGAGTCAAAGTTGCTACTTACCAAATGTCAGGTGAGTCTTGTTGATCAGAGTGATGGATTCACCTGTAACATCCTTTACTCCACACCAGTAATCATCCAGCATCTCCAGCAGTCAGATTCTTCAGGGTCACAGACACAGAGCCAGAGGGAAGCACCTGGATCTTTCTCAACTCTCGTCCCAGGTGGGTCGAGTTTAGAGCAAGTTAACTTTTTTTCAGGATGGCAGAAGTATTTATCTCTGTGTTCGTGTTCTTCACGAAAAGTGCAGGTAAACTCAATGCTCTCCATGAAATTACGTGAAATCACAGTAGTGCTTCCACTGACCTGTCAAAAACACCACATCTGTTATGGATGTGCAGGTAAGGACTCAAGTGCAAAGCTTTATGTTTCATTCCCTCTGCAATATGTGCTCTCACACCATGATATCTATTTGAAACAGGAGTTCTATTTCCCCCACTTATATTTGTCACAACCAGAGAATAGACAACATAGTACATGACAATTAAGGAGATTTGTATTTGTATTCATCAATATAGGTTTTTCAATGGGACCTTCAGGACAAATTTAAGAATTTTTGTAAAAAGATAATGAAGAATGAGGCCCAATGATGGCAAACGTAAATAATTCTGGACTGCAACCATACATGCATTTTTTTCAATAAATACAACTCCATTGAAATGAGCTTTGGCAGCTAGTTTGTACAATTGACCATTTCTTCTTCACAGATGCATAGTCAAGGTGAACACAAAGCAACTGCTACAGACCACAAATGCCCTCGTTGCTCTGTAAATGTTGCCTGGTCATGACCAGACCCTCAGTCTACGCTTCACAAAACAATTGGATCAGAACTTGACAAACTGTGGGCTGTGGGAACCTAGACACACTCCCAGTCACCAATAACAGATAGACAGAGCAGGAAACATAGAAAAAACAATGCAAAGCAAAAGATAAAATGGCCTGCAGGGTGGCATACTAACCAGGCATAACATTTAACTGTATTTCAGAAGACTCCATTTGAGCTTGGTCCACCACACATGTGTATATTCCATTGTCCTCAGTAGTGAGCTGAGTGATCAGCACCATGAAGTTTCCCTCTGATGGGTTGTCATACAGAAAAAATCTTTTGTCTTTTGCAGAGGTATTTCCATTATCAATATCAACTATAACATTCTCCAAAATCTGATCCCTTCGTCCTTTAAAGAAATACTTCCTGTTTTTTCTGTATATGTTGTCATAGCGACATTTAATGATGACATCACCTCCTTCAGAACCTGTCAAAATTTGGGTCTGAACTGCAAAAAAAATAATAATGCATGCACAGTTACACCACTATGCTTACACAAGCCTGACCACACACACACACACACACACACACTGCAGAGACCAGAGACCCACACACTGTGCAACATGAAACAGGAAATGGTTGAGTGTAGTATTATTTACAGTAACTGAACTCACATCCCAGCAGATGTTTGTGTGAATCAGCTTGTCAAAACTGTTTTGCTTATAGTGCTTATCACTATTTAATGTTGATAATCTAAAAGAGCAAACAGACATGTACAAATATACTAGCAACCATTGCATGGGAAAACAATTTCAAACGAATCACCAAAATCCAGCATAAGTACTGCCCCACACCTTCCTAAACAATAGCCCAGCATAATCTTCCTTAAGAAATGTTTCCCCTCAACAGTTCCTTATAGTAGTGTTGGCACTGGGCACACAACTGAAACTACACCTCTGTTAGTAGGCTATTTTTTCTTTTTTTTAAAGTCTTCCTCCATGATGGTCTGTTTGCTACTCTCAACATAACAGGTGACATTAGACATTTCCTCTGTCAGTACTTAATCACTTCAGAAGGACATATTGTACTATATGTCAGATGATAAGGACATCATTTACAACAGCAGACAAGCTCCATTGCAAACCACTCTGTATTAGCAGACACATGACAATATACGTTTCATGTGACAAGCAAATAAATGATAGTGCTGAAATAATAGCTGAGAATGTACCTGTGAGGCAGAGGAAGATTAATATCATGTAGAGCAAAAGAATCTTCATCCTTAAGAGCTGATTTCTTCAATAGTTTGTCTAGTAGCTCAGCTGTGCTGCTAGCGTATCAACAACACAGCGGTGTGACTCTTAACAGTGACTATATTTACTCACTTCCTCTCTAAGAAATGTGTGGTCAGGCCATTTTTCTTAATAATCATCAGATGGAAATCAGCCTTCCTCTTTTATGAGATACTTCATACTGTAAGATACTCACAGAGAATCTGATATCTGGTTTTATTTATGTATTTGCTCATTAGTTTGTTCAGGTGTATTGTAATGCATTGCACATGTTCTCCCTATAGGTCAGGTGACATTTTAAAGGAAAATATCGGAGTAAGTTTAAGCATAGCCCTGCGGCACGAGCCTTCTAACAGCAATATATTTCGCATGAAATGAAAGAATTTCGAACACCATAGACCTAGCGCGAACGCAAAACACTTTACATTGAGTCAATGTCACCTCTGATCTTACTTTCGGTTTCCAACAGTCAGGTCCCATTGATTCAGTGTAAAGTGCCTGTTCGCTTCTGCCTTCGCGTTCGGTCAGTGCAGTACCAAATTATTTAGTTCCACTCGCTAACTAACGCATTTAGCAAGCTCTTTCAACAGGGCTATGCTTGAATTCACTCCAGTATTTTCCTTTAATGCTTCTGTTTTTGTAATGTGCTCTGACACCTAAGAGTTTGAATTTACTTGCTGTTTGCTAAGTCAGGGAATTAGCAGGTTAGTCAAATCTATCTGTACACTGCGTTCAGTCTGAAAGGCCCCTTATGCTAGCCTGGCGAAAGCCGACTGTTGACTCCGTCATACAGTCTGTCCCAACCCCCTAGCTCAGTTTCCCTCGGTCGTTCTACGGTTTAGCCAATCAGCACACAGTTTAGAGCGATGTCTCAGAACTTGCAGCAGCTTTGTAGTCCTACAGCATAGGAACGCGTTTGTTATCCCCCCCCCCTACTTTCGAATTACATTTACAAAATTGTTACATGACATTAACATCCATGATCTTGAGGACTTTTTGCCACTACAATGTTAAAATAGATCGGGACTTGCCAGAGATCTGTTATTACTGAATGCAGAAGTTGTGGGCGTGAGTGGCAGGTGAGAGAATACATCATATCCAAACGGAAACCTATTTCAATTGCATTGGGCCAGACTGTATGACAGAGTCAACAGTTGGCTTTCGCCCAGGCTACCCTTATGCAGTCAAAACGCTCGATCATGAACATCTCCACTTGGCATCCAAAAATCCCCAGTGTTGATGTCAACATTGTATCTTGTGGTCACTGTTTTTTCATGCAATTTACCACACACCCCCACGCCCCACACACACACACACTCACAGAGT